>CAXKWD010000008.1:159477074-159658205 GCA_964059195.1 Ectobius pallidus
AGGATGCATCACTCGGCGTCTGCTCAGTTCAATTCAGTTCAGTACAGATCCATGGCCAGCTGGATCGCCTGATCTCACTTCCATTATTTATCTTATGCGTGATATAAAACACTTATAATCGAAAAATCAATGGGTGCCAGAGCTACGTCACTACCCCCTTTTTCACTCTGCTCTTTGTATCTCCTCCTTTTTCATTCTGCTCTCTTTGGACTTGCACTCCAGCACGAGCAACCTTGTTCATTCGGGTGTTTTCCTTAGTATTATATTATATTATATTAGGTATAAAAAATTGTATTTTTGTGTTTTATCTCTCTTTTTTCCATAGTAGAAAATGTTTAACCTGGATTTTTGTCATTTGAATTTTCGTAACATTAAAATTAAATTAACTACCGGAATCGAGACATTTGTCATTACCGTGTGACCAGCTTTTGAACACATGTGTCGTAGAAGTCTGTCGCCTGGGGTTTGAACTACTGTGTGACAACCATCTCTGCCTCTTTCATACTCTGTCATTTCTTGAGTTATAGGAAACGAGATTCGGGCTGTAGAGTGGATTTTTAAACACCTCCCAGCAAGCCTCCCGCAGAAGTTCGGCTGGGAAGAGTTTAAACATCCACCCTACAGCCCGGACTTCCCTCCCATTGACATCTATCTTTTCCTACACCTCAAGAAATGATAGGGAATGATAGAGAAGAAGAAATGGTTGTCACACAGTGGTTCAAATCGCAAGCGGAAGACTTCAACGACACAGATATTTAAAAGTTGGTCCCACGGTATAACAAACATTGTCAATTCCGGTGGCGAATTTGTTGAACATTTCTGAACACTTGCTGTGTATGTTGCATTAAATATTTTCATGGAATTGTGTTTTTTTTTTCTGTAAACGTTTCCAAGGAAACTTACTTTCTGGACACGCCTCTTATAAAGAGGGCCATGAGTTTATGCTAGTTATGTGCAACATGGTTCTAGATGTAGGTCTACACTTGGGTATATAGATGGCCATGGCGTAGTTATGAGAATAGACAGGCGTCGTAAACGTCAGCTGTCAGGATCAAACAAAACACTGCAGTACGTGACTGTGTAATGCTGTGTAACCAAGTATGTAGCAAAACCAATTACTCCTCTTAACAGATGTGTAAGCTCCCACATGGCACTGCCAGTACGAGCCAAAGAAAAAATATAACATCCAAAGACCTTTACCATTGAAAAACGATATATTTTTAAAATTATTAAATTATATGTAAAATCACAACAGAAGTTATGTATGTATGTATGTATGTATGTATGTATGTATGTATGTATGTATGTATGTATGTATGTGTGTGTGTGTGTATGTATACATGTATACATGTATATATATGTATATATATATATATATGCATTACATCTGTTATAGTTTTACATTAAAATCTATATAAATAAAAATCAAATGCCACATGTATGTTGCCGCATCACTTGACAACGGCTCGACCGATTTGGCTGATTTTTCCCCCCTTAATTGTTAGGACAAGGTTTGTATCTTGACAATCGCACACTCACATCAAAATATTTTTTTAAAATATAATTTTGTCAAATTCGCCGGCTACGGGATTTGAACCAGGGACCTCCAGAATGCGAGTCCAAGCCGTTACCATCTCGGCCACCTCGCTCGGTTTTACGGTTTGGTTTGATAAGCATATGTGAAGGAATATGTGGGTAATGTTATCTTTCAAAGCTAACTGTATTGCAAATTCCAATGCCGTATATGAACACTGTACAACGATATTATGTTGTCATGAGAACTAATTTGCATTTGATAAATTCTTTCTTATATATTACCATAAAATAGGCGCTAAATTGGGCATTACTCAATCGATTTGGTCCAATATCAACAGGCTTCTTCCCATGGACTTTATAAATACCAAGTTTCATGAAAATCCGATAAAGCGTATTTGAGTTATCGCGCGTACAGACACACGGACAGACGGACAGACATTTTCCGTCCCCACACAATCTCATAATATAACATTCTGGCACTTAATAAGTACATACTATCACTGATCTAACACTTAACATGAGATAAAACAATAACTCATTAGGCAGTCACCTTATTATGTGGAGCAATCCATTTAGATTTCATGGACAGATAAGGTACAATATTGTTGGACAGGTTAACAAATACGCCCATTTATTATCCCAGGTAATCGCCTGGAAGGCGATTCCTGGCAAATTAGCAGCACCGATTAATGACTAATATGTGTTTACACTGTTCTGCAATTGAATACAAAGCAAATATGTGCTTGTCGATAAAACAGACATTCTGTATAAATCGTGAATCATTACTGCCCGGTTTCTATACACACCCGGAATACCTATGGCCGTAGGCTTGCCAGATTTCTGAAATGTTCAACCGGGACACAGGAATGCCCCCCAGCGTCGCGGGTATTCAAGGGTACACACCCTTGGCGGATTTTTAGAGTGTTTTAGAGAGTAGTTTATTCTCAATGCTATGAATAAATGGTTACTGATTAGAAACCTAAACCAGGGGTAGTAATAAATGACATAAGAATATAAATTTAAACATTTTATTTCTAACATGTTAATATTTAAAGTTACTTAAGTAAGAAGAAACACTTTGAATAAGGAATAAACATTTGAACAATATTTACATGGACTTTTCATTGGCTAGGACGTCTTTTAGACTATTTTGGTCATATAGCAAATCAAATTTAATTTTTACCGGGACGTGAAGTAAACCGGCCGGGACACCGGGATTTTGTCTGAAAACCGGGACTGTCCCGGTCAAACCGGGACGTCTCGCAAGCCTACGGCTATGGGTAAATTTTCCAATTGACATAATTTGCATAACCGTAACTTTTTGTGTTTCTACAAACCAGCAGCCTAAATTTGAACTTGGGTAAATCAATTATCCATGGAAAGTTAGTATTTTATTTCCTGTTAAATTATTTACGAATGAAATGGACACAGACGAATCCGTGCTAAATATAGGCTACTTGAATAACAACTTCTGCTTAGGAAAATATTTGGGCCTAAGAGAGATGAAAATGGGGACTGGAGAAAACTGCATAACGACGAGCTTCATAACCTGTACCCTTCACCGGATATAGTAAGGGTAATTAAATCACGGAGGATGAAATGAGCTGGACATGTTGCACGCATGGGGGAGAAAAGACATAGGCTATCTAAAAAATATTGACTGGGAGACCCGAAGGGAAAAGACCACTTGGAAGACCTAGACGTAGGTGGGAGGACAATATTAGGATAGATTTAAGAGAAGTAGGATTTGCGAGGGATAATTGGATGGAGTTAGCACAGAGTAGGGTTGAATGGCGGGCTCAGGTAAGCGCGGCAATGAACCTTCGGGTTCCATAAAATAGATACTATTCCTTTAGCTTGTTTAGGAATTGTCTATTGCCATTATTATTATTATTATTATTATTATTATTATTATTAAATGTAATGTTTCATTTAGAAAATTCTGAGTGCAAAGAAGTGACGGAATTGTAGTCTTCTCCCAAAAAATAGGCCTTATGATGTTTGGAGCCTGCAATTGTACAATATTTGGGTTCTGATTAGGGTGAATTTTATCATTTACATGGGAATAAAACACCTGACTCACACATCAAAACAGCTGGCTGGTCTTTCCTCAGTTAATATATAATTATATATAACTAAAACAGAGAATTTCAAATTGTCAAAATTTCAGTAAAAGTTTCCCTTAAGAAGGCCAGACCTACCTCTCCTTACATTTTATACGATTTAATATTCATCTAGCATTTCTATCTTCACAGAAAATATCTAAAGATTATTGGTGTGTTTTCAAGGCACGTTTTGCTTACTTAGGAATTGTCTATTGCCATTGATTAAGTAAGTATGGGAAGTTAGTTCCAGAATAATTTATCAGGCCTTGCATGGAGTTTATCCAAGGTTGTACAAACTCGCCAAATATTATTCGAAAATCCCTTTCAGCTCGGCCAATAGGCGAAGATAGATTTCGAACTTCATATTTCTGTTAAGAATTTATTCATATTAAAAAGATTCACAACAAATATGAACGGGCTTAATATCGAGTCTACTAAGAGAATAGCGATTTTTATCCGATCTTTTTTTGGTCACCCCTTGCTTTTAGAAAAAGCTTTATATTATACTTGGAAGATTTACAGTAACTTAGAATGGATTTGATACTGTGCGAAGATTTTATCAAGTGCCAGAATGGTACTTTCTGAAATTGTGTGGTGGACGTGAAAATGTTTGTCTGTCTGTCTGTCTGTCTGTCCCTGTGTCTGTACACGCGATAACTCAAATACGCTTTTTCGGATTTTCACGAAACTTTGTATACGCATTTACAGTATAACGTCCATTGGAAGAAGTCTATGGATATTGGACCAAATCGGTTGACCGATACAGGAGTAATGTCCAGTTTCTGCCTAGTTTATAGTAATATACTAGAAAGAATTTATATAATGCAAATCAGTTCCCATGACAACTTATTGTTTTACAGTGTTCATGTACGGCTTTGGAAGTTGCAATACAGTTATACAAGACAAATAACACTACCCACATATCCCTTCACATATGCTTATCAAACTAGACCTTTGTTCTTCCGTAAGCCCTGCTTAATGAATCGATCTGGAGCTTAACTCGGCTGTTAGTAGCTATGCCATGCCACATGAGCCGCTTAGGTAAAAATTCAATGTTAGGCTGAATTTTGTACATAGGCCTACTGAGACAATGCAGTGACGACATTTCTATTTCCCGCATTTCATGAGTCAGGGTGTGCAATTAAATTGTCTATAATCTGTCCTTCATGTGAAACAAATTATCATGACTTAACTTTATGGGGGGGGGCTGTAGCCACCTCAGCCCCCCTCTGAATACGCCCCTGCCTGAGCCTATAAGAGGAAAAAGAAACAGACAAAGGTTTTTGAAAATGCCACGGTCTCAAGAAGGCTTTGGAAGCAAGACAGTTGACGATCATGTATCCTTAGTAATCTAGTGATATAGTTGCTTAGTAACAAAGCAATGCCTGCTGTACTAAAAGTTTAAATAAAAAGAGGTCCAGCATATAAATATGGACAGGAGAGTGTTGTCTGGGGGCCACCCGGCTATTTCTGTGCCCCCTCGCCCCTGCAAACACAAATAGCAGATCCCTGGCCTGCCTACTCTCTCCTCTATCAAGCTATATTATTGCAGCTACTTCTTTTAGTTCAAGCGATCACATCTCAGTGGATTCGCCTAACAGCTACAGCTTAGGCCGCGTACATTTTGGAGCGACGCTTTTCCACCAATCGTTCACAATGAGGTGTTCATGTTGGAGCAAACATAAAAGTGTGTCGATGAAAGACAAGAGGAGCGATAACGAAATAATCGATTTTTCCACTCTTCTCATAGATCAATCATAATATCGATTATATACAGGATGTTAATTAATAACACCGAAATATTTTACCTGTGTATAGAGGAGACATAGGCAAGCAAATTTTATTAGAAAACTTTTGCTCTATGGATCCAATTTTACTATTATAGCATAAAATCTCCCAGAGCATGGCCGCCACTGACTTCTAACATTTGAAAATATGCAAATCATAGAAACTTCGTTGTTAACACTGGAATAATGAATTTAAAAACCTAATGCAATGGCAACCAGTCATGTGAACAGTCTATAAATTTTGTAGATTATGGAAAGACTAAATTATGATATAGCTGTAGATGAATGATTAAGAAACAGGTTTTTATCGATCACTAAGAAGGCATGAAGTCAATTTAATGAAAATGTAACCCTACTTCGCTTCATTATTGACTAATGAGCATCAAATTATAATGACTTTAATGCTCTGTAGCATACACATTTTACATCAAAGAATAAAACTCTCCTAATAAAACTTGCTTGTCTATGTTCCCTCTGCAGGTAAAATATTTCGGTGTTATTCATTAACACCCTGTATATTTATCGTAAACTGATATTGAAGTTTTATTATTGTAATATTAGACAAAATAGGGACGGCTAATCAACGACTGTAATCCTATAATCTTTCCGGGTATAAAAACTATGTTCATGCAGAATTTCAGCTCTATCAGGTTGGTAGTATTTGCAACAAATCGAAACAGATGGAGATGAACCATTAGATTTTTATTTAAGTATAAGACTTTTATGATTTCATATATTACTATGAAAACCTTACAGACGATCAGTGTATTTATGTTGAAACTCAACTTCGAATTTGGGGTCCGAACCCAACACTTCCTCTACCTTTAGTACCTATTGTTCGGGCAGAGGAAGTTAAAGGTAACTCAATAAGCAAAAACAAAAACTGGGAACTGGATGTACAAAGCAATTCCGCGTTGTGTGTGATGGGATCTATCCGCTTTAACCACTCCATACCACTGCCTGCGGAGAAATCAATCCAAGCAACAAGAACCAGAAACCCATTTCCACGTGTTCCCTATCGCATTTCTATTCCACGTGTGTTTCTATTGCTGTTCTTTAACACTAGGAGCACCAGAGCTTTCGAGTTATATTTATTGTGACTATATAACGAATAAAAAGGCGGAATCACTAACATCCTATTTAAAAAGTAAAGTAGGCCTATTCCCCATACAGGCCACGGAGACCCAGGCGGTTCCAGGAGTTTGAGGCTCCCAGATTTTAGACATTCGGTAAGAGAAGGTGGTAAGGTTGTCAGCCTTAAGCACCGGTCGCCTATACACCCAGGATTGTTCCTGGTACTAATTTATTTTAGAGGCCGAGTCGACCCCAGGGCCATAGTGCCACCAGAAAGATTAGGCCAATTGAAAAAATCCAACGACTTCAACGTGGATAGAACCCGCGACCTTCCGGTTTGTAGCGCAGCGCCTCAACCACTACGCTACGGCGTACCCCTTAATATCCTATTTACTAATTCCAAATAAATATAATTTCCCTCCTTCTAAAGATAGTTTGTTGAATTCCAGTACCACATGGATCCTAGTCAATTTAATCGTTGTCACTTGTCTTTGTAACACGAAAATGTGTTGCCTCGCCGTCGCAGGAAATGAAACTTTGAGCCGTCTTTAATACTTTGAAATCTGCTAGTAACCCATTGTCGTTTCAACTTTCAAATAAGTTGCCGACCGACGACAGAGAAGTGTAGGAGGGTCTGTGTCAAAAAATTATAATACAATTTTCGGTGTTAATATTAGTTTTTTTTATTAAGACGGCTGAGCAATTCCACGAAAATAAAAGGTTAAAATACCTTTTATAAAACCATAAAAATCCGACCCCTAGTGATGACGCACAAAGGCAATGTTAAGAAGACAAATCAGATTACTAATTGTTAGGGCAAGGCATTTGATGATTTTGCATCTTTTTTATATGAAGGTTAAAAGATAGCTCCAATGTATATAAATGTATATAATTAAATAATTAATTAAATAAGGGCAATTTGTTTTTGCATTATTTTGCTTTATTTTGCATATTTCGTCATTCTTCAAGAGATCGGTCATTTTTGGCAATTTTTAGGTAATTTTCGGTATTTTTAGGTCATTTTCGGCATTTTTAGGCTATTTTCAGCATTTTATGTCATTTTTTGCATTTTAGGTAATTTTCGGCATTTTAGCAATAAATAGTTTTTCTTTCTTTTTAGATGGCACATATTTGCTAGGGGAAATTTGATGGGCATGCCAGTTCAGAAAGGATTTATTTTTCGCTAAGGGTGTCCAAGTACTGTAGTATAAATTTACTGATTTCTTTAGTAACAAAATAAGTGTGTTTTACATTGTAAATTCATATATAAAGCATCGTCATAAACTGTATTTAGCAATTCATTACTTAAGAAAAAATCTAATTATAAGTAATAATTGTAAATTTATTGGTCATTATTTTAAGATTTCGGGTCATTTTTTCACTATTTTTAGGTCATAAATGCATTTTTATTTTGCATTTTTTCACTATTTTATGGTAATTAAATGCCTTGCCCTACTAATTGTTATCTTTATTCAACACGTATCTGTCCACACAATGCAACTGTTTGTTTCCTTCGGGACTTTTCCCCTGAGAATCACAGCACAAATCAACAGAATCCTTCCTACGTTTTTAACACTGAACAAGTCGTCAGTTTACCCAAGATAATTCACTTTGAGGGTTACCATGGTAACAAAAATAGCTGTTGACATAATAAAGCATCATTATGAACATATCAGATAGAAAATTATTTCTGGATCCAGTCAGTCAGTACATATAACAGCTACTTGTGGTAGCGTCTTGGACTCGCATTCGGGAGGTCCCAGGTTCAAATCACGTGGCCGGCCAATTTGGCGTGGGTTTTTTCATGGTTTCCCCAGTCGTAAAGGCAAATACCGAATTGAATGTTTGCATACCATGAATCATCCTCACCATTTCAACCTGTATCATAACCATTTAAATTAATATCAGTTGAAATTTACTCCTTAAAATACACTAACAATAGAAATAATTGACAATCAATAGTTCCATGGCCTACTGTATTGTATGGTATGGTAAGGTGCATCTTTATGAAATTACAAAAGCTATTAATTATCTAAAGAATAATAAAGCACCTGGTTGCGATGGCTTGCCATCTACCATACTGTATAGATACATGTCCCGAACTCATGATATGGCGTCGTAGCTAAAAGGAGTAAAATACAGCTACTTGTATATTATACACTTAGCAACTTTAAAACATAGAGACTTAGCGTGACATCTGTTGGTTGAAATAACAACACAAAGATCCTGGCGTAGAGCCACACGAGAAAGGTCATTTGGCAAGAACCTAAGATAATATGAGACTTCTTAAAATTGTACAATTACCTGACTACAACACCGGATACCCGATCCTAAACTCTCCGTCTCTTAACGAGTTCGTTACCCCGACTTGACATTTATGATGTACTATTAATATGTAAAACACATAACTTTGGCAGACATCGACTATATTCCAGAAAAGTCTTAAAATAAACCAACTGGTTTTCTTTAATTGTACTTCTTGAATAAGTCTAGGTTTACGTAAGACTTGAGGCTTTCCCTGAGGAAGGCCGCAGAGATGTCAGCGACCGAAAGCTTGGATGTTGTATATCCCTTTACTCGGCTTATAGCCCGTGAAACCATTATTAATAACTATTAGAGTATTTTGTGCTCAAGGTGTTAGAGGTCTAGGTATATCTACTTGACCGTCCAGGACTGAAGATGGCTTTTTCAAGGCCGAAATGCCCATCTCCTAGATAGATTATATCTGATACACGGGTATTAAAATTGTGATCAAGATCTTACGTCATTTCATCTCACAACTACAAAGAAAACCGGCGAATATAAACAGGATAGACACTGTTGACAGTTACTTATGGTTACATAGGGATATATCGACATACTTAGTGGTAATAATATAACCACAAAGGATATTTGATATTGGACTATCAGTTAATTTAGACTGTAATATCTTTTAAATATTTATATGTATCTGTAAATAATTTAGTTGGTTTTGGATTATAATATGTGTCTTCACACTGTAAATATTTATGTTTTTAAACTTTTAATTGTCTTAACAGTTTAATAGAGATGTACATTTGGAATAACTGTGAAGTAACTTTCAGATTTTAATTCATAATTAGTGTTACCAAACACTATATTGCTGCAAGTAAAAACCAGGATTTTTATTACAATATTAATTACAGTAATAAATTGAAAACTATTCTATTAATAACCGTGTATCTAGGTATAAAATCTTCCTGTAACTCTTAGTTTGTGGTAAAAGGTGGAACATTGCAAGCATATTATTAAGTCTACGTTCAATTGTATCGGTTGCATATTTTAGTCTTTACGCCTTGGCTTGACCTTCACCTAAGGAGGTTGTTTAAGTAGCAACTTATTAGTCTAATAATTGAAGAAGTAAGTGGATAAAGGAAGTATGTAACAAAGAGTATGTTTTGAGATATTTGACCAGAAGCTTTCATTAAATAGCTTTTTTGATAACCTCTTTTTTTATTCTTGCTGACGAGTACTACTGCTATGAACGGAAAATGTTTAATGAAAGATGAAAAAGTGTATAAATATTTGCCTAAAAGATTACTAACATATGTTTGTACACATACTTCCTTCGACTATCTTTAAATTGTATTTTTAATTTTCTAAAGTTTTGTAAATGCCTGAGAACACTGTAGGCGGCAACTGTTAGTGTATAACCTAGCTAAGGCCACTGGTTTGGTAGGTTTGACCTCTCTTTGAAATGTGATATAAAAACATCTTATGTGAAACTCATATAACTTCCTCTGTCAAAATAAAAGTTTGCCTCGTAGTATAATACATATTGTTTGACATTCTCTTCGTGTAAATTGGTAGAAAAAGCTTTATTGTTCACCAGGCAAGACTGAGTTTCTATAAACAGTGGGTGGCTTACAACTACCATGTTTCAAAATAAAGTTTTAGTTCTACACCATTTCAACCTCAATTTCGGAAAAAGTAATTTCAATTTTGGAAAAAGTAATTTCAAATTCGGAAAAAGTAATTTCAATTTCGGAAAAAGTCATCTCAATTTCGGAAAAAGTAACTTCAATTTCGGAAATACGAGGGCTATTTTTTAAAGCATTCGATGGGGCATAAAATGAAAACCACAGTGAAAATCAAAACTGTTTTATTTGGAACATTTAGGTACACCTTCTAGCTACTTCTCTACATAATCTCGCTCCGATTGAGTCATTTGTCTTAGCGTGGTACCAACTTTACTATACCCTCTTCATAGCCCTCGCATTTCCGAAATTGAAGTTACTTTTTCCGAAATTGAAATTACCTTTTCCGAAATTGAAGTTACTTTTTCCGAAATTGGAATTACTTTTTCCGAAATTGAAATTACTTTTTCCGAAATTGAGGTTGAAAAGGTGTAGTATAAGCACCCCATGTTCAAAATTTAAACAAAAATCGTTGCAGACTTTTTCGAGAAAATGCTAAAAAGACTTTTCTTCACATAAGCCCCCTTAAAAATAAGAGAAAGAAGTCGTCGTCAATCTTCGTATCACCAGAATATACCTAACCCAAATACAAAATTTCTTTTTCATACAAGTTTTCGTTCAGGATCAACTTTTACACAAAAAATCTGGACTATTCTAACGCTTTACAAGTACAATTTATAATAATACTAGCTTAAAAGACCCGGCGTCGCCCGGGTATTGTATTTTGTAATTGGAAATTAGCTTATGAAGGATTTTCAATTTTAAATTCTAGGTCCTTATATGGGCATTTATAATTTGAAATAGGAAGAACGACTTATTTTACTCAAACTATTCCCTCAGAAAACGCTTGATATAATTTTTTATGGCTCATAGAGGATCTAGAATGTTGCATCCCATCCCTTGTACAGTGCACAGCAAGCCTGGTAGAGGTTTAAATAAGAAGAAACAGAAATTCCTGTAACATAAAATTGTAATATCGAGGCGGGAAATTTCCCACTCTTATGTTACCATAAAGCCGTTTTGGAGATGAAATTAAACAGAAAGCATTATCACTTTCATACTTTTCTCTCCAAAAACCTGCGATATAATAAAATAATATACACATTACCATACCTCGTTTTGTTTTCTCTATGTCCAGGGTAGAGAAAGTTATGTGATTCCATTATTTTAGTGGATTTCATTCTGTAATATTTATTTATAACATGAATTATTTTGATAACTTCTCTTATTTGTCAAAAGTGCATATCATTTGTTTTTTCCAAGCCCATCATATACCATTTGGCAACAATATATTCTGTGATTTGGAATTGATAATTCTATGTAAAAAGGGATTAAGTATTTTCAAAAACATTTAATTTTTGGGATTTAGAATCAGAATTTTTCAAAATCCTTTCTTAGTGAGCACCTACATTATGAAACGAAGGTACTGTCAAAATTCCAAGTCTCTACCTGTTATAGTTTAGGCTGTACGTTGATTCCTGTCATTCAGTCAATCAGTCAGTCATTCATTCAGTCAGTCAGGACAAAGCCTTTTATATATATAGAGATAGGCCTGCTAGTGTCTTGTGTCTAAAAAATACTCTACTACGTATCTTATTGAGGATATAAGGTGGTAAAGAAACCCATCACTATTAATATGACCCTCACTGGACTAAAATGTATTAACACGGTTCATATCTGACAAAAATCTAATCTTCTTCATCATTCCCCTACTGAAGCTTCTTCCAGGAAAAATGGACAAGACAGATGAAAAAAAAAAAAATAATAAGACAAAACTGATAAAAGTAATAAGACTGGTGGAAAGGGGAATGAAAGGGCAAAGGGACTGAATGCGATGTGTTCTTGGGTGGAAATCAGAACTGACAGTGAAACAGAGATATAAAGAGATTGGATATTTTCCAAGACAAGGAGAGATTTCAGCATTGAGTCTGATGCGAGATTCGCGTGCTCACAAAAAATAGCCAAGAAAACTCCAGACAATATAAAGAAATGGCCACTACTGCTTGCCTGTTACATTTAACTGTACGCTGTGAAATGGAAAGGATGTCATGTTCTCCATAAGGAGATTGTCACAAGGACAAAGTATAAGGATAAAAATCTACCAGAGATTACTTACTTACTCAATGGCAAGAGACAACTCCTAAGCAAGCTAAAGGAATACTACTGATAAAACTGAAGTTTTTAACAAAAGTAACAACACTGATTTTAGCTTCATCTTCAATTCCTCAATTATTAATGATCAATCGAAACGTTTCCTGCTAACGCCAAAATTTTTAAAAATATATTGAATAGGGTATATGATGTATAATTTTTTGTTCTAAAATATTCACAGTATGCAATTTTTTTTATGTTATAGTTTTAAATGGAAATATATATATATATATATATATTTTTTTTTTTTTAAATATATATATATATATATATATATATATTTTTAAATATCAGGTACGTGGATAGATGTTGCGATATTTAATGTGTAAGTGTATGTATAGTGTGTCTTTTTTGTATATATGTATGGCTGGTATTTATTTAATGTGTAGTGTTATTTCTGTATATATGTATGGCTGGTATTTATTGCACCACTGCCACCGGGTTGTTGACCCATTTGCAGTGTAAGGAAATAAATACAAATACAAAAATACAAAAGAATTCAAAATTTCTAGGCATAAATATTGATAATTTATTAAATTTTAATGATCACTCTGATTTTGTCATTAATAAAATCAATAATGCTAATTTTGCTATTCTGAGATTGAGAGACATATTTCATAGTAAACCCCTGATAGATGTGTACTATGCATTAGTTTTTTCTTATTTAAGTTATGGTGTGTTCTTATGGGGCAATAATGCTAATTTCAATAGGATTTTTATTGCACAGAAGAGAGTTTTGAGAACAATTTTTAATCTTAATAGTAGAGTGTCTTGTAAAGATTATTTTATTAAGTACAAAATTTTATCCATTCCATGTATATATATTTTTAAATGTCTGACTTTGTTTAAATTACACGAACATAATTTTTATAAACAATCTCATTATCATTCATATGAGACTAGGAATTGTCATTCAACCTCAACTTTAAGTCACCGACTGGCGAAATTTGAAAAATCGCCAGCTCATGCAGGTATAACATTTTTTAATAAATTCCCGCATGAAGTTAAAGTCATGTCTTACAATTGTTTTAAAATATATATGAAAAAGTTTTTACTAAAAAAATGTTATTATTCAGTTCCTGAATTTATGAACGATTGTTTGTAAGTGTATTTTTTGTGATGTTTTTTTTACTTTGACGTGTATATCTATATTATGTATGGCCATGTACAAAATAAACACTCTACTCTACTCTACTCTACCTATTTTATGGATCCCGGAAGTTCATTACCGCGCTTACATGAGCCCGCCATTCAACCCTATTCTGTGCTAACTCCATATATTCATCCCTCGCTTATTTTTTTATTTATTTATTATTTATTATTATTACATTTCATTACTTATATTATTTCACATTTAGTACAAGTAAAAACAAATAAAACCAACATCCCCCTTATATGAGCATAGCTCGTGTTTAGGGGGTATAGTAGAATAATATAAATCTAATTATATATTAATGCACAGTATACTACAAAGGAAAAATTTAAATGTATGAGTACAATGTATACAAAAATAAATTTCCAGCATTAACCAGTGGTTTTTATAGAAATTACACCAAAAAAAAAAATACAATGAATTGGGTTGAAACATTGAAAGACCAAACAAAATTAAAGTTGTGCTATTAATATTATATATTAATTATACCCAACTAGCCTAATATTTTTTTATTAATTAATTACCCAAGTAGCCTAATATTTTCGGAATTTAATGTTTTAAGTTTGGACCAAATTTACAAATTTTCTATATTAAAATATTTTCACAAACATCGTATAAAATACTCTTCCAGTGATCATATCTACAAAACTAGACGAAATACTAATTTACTCCTATTAGAACCCAAATGTCTCACATCGGCAGGATTAAAGCATAGCATTAATTTTGGACCGCGCTTCTATAACTCAATTATCAGAAAAAATCCTGATCTCTCAGCATACTCCACTGTTAAATTTAAAAGATATGTAAAGAATTTTTTGTAATTTTTTAGCTTTTAAGTAATTTTTGTTTCACTCCTTTTATGTATTTATGTTTTTATGTTTTAATGTTTTTGTTTTACTTTCTTTTTTAGTTAAGCACATTATACACTCTATTTCTTTGTCTCTACTCTTTCTTCACTTTGATATTTTTGAAACGGCACCCGAGCACGAGCAGTCTTGCTCATTCGGGTGTATTACTAAATGTAATACCTCTTGTAATATCTCTTGTAATAAATAAAATAAATAAATAAATAAATTAATTTTTGTATTTTCCTCTTAAAATGTTTACGATTGTAATTCATATATTTAGGGTGCTCAGCAATAAAATTGTTATACAATTTCAAACCATAGTTTTGACCATGTAATTACCCCTTGGTCGTCTTACATTCTGATTCAGCGAAACGAAAAATTGCGTTTCTTCTTGTATTTTGACAATGACTGTATGAAATAAATTCAGATCTGTTTTTATGATTATATAATTATATATATAATATTCTAATACCGTCCTGCTACCTAAGAGGTATCTTCCCTTCAGGTCTCCCAGTATTTTTAGGTATAGGCCTATCTTTCCTCCCCCATGCGTGCAAATCTCCAGGGTAACCTACTTTGATTGCTTCATATGGAATATACTCGATTAGTTTTTTTAAAAAATACATGTGATTATTACGAGGGTAGGAAGTTTAATAGTGGAAAAACTATAAAATCAAGGTGAATTACACGAAGTTCAAATAGCTTCTGTTGGTTGTTGGTTGGATATCCAGCATACTTTAGAGCAAATAGGAGCCTTCTATCACTACGAATACCCACAGTAACCAGAAGAAATTGAGCTGGCTCTATCAACCGGTCTACAATGAATTTTGGATCTGACAGAAAGCCAATGAATAAAAATAATTCAATACCTTAAAATTACTCTTGATTCACAATAATTCCGTACCGAAAAGGGGCAAGTATGCCACTTGTTCTTCACTTCCTCCCGGTGGAGGTTCAATCATGCATTACACTCATTATCCATCATAATTAGTAAAAAAAAAATGTAACTAATCTTGAAACAGTTCATTATGTTATTGGTTATTATTGTGGATTAACAATAATACAGAATTGGGGAATAAGTCGTGAGTAGCGTTCGGATGTTTATGACCTGAAAAGGTGGAAAATATGACCTTAAAAATGACTAAATATGACCCAAATACCCTGAATATGACCTCATAAAAGAAGGTATTGTCTAAAAAATAGTGATCCAATTTAAAACGTTTCATGACATTAAATTATTACATCAAATTAATTCAATCAGATAGTCACATTTTAACAATTTTTAACAAGTGATTTACAGTTAACAAGAAGGAGGAAGAGGTAATTGTGCTACTACATAAATGTCCCTTCGCATTTCAATTAGAGTAAATAAAAATATTCGTGATTTTTTTCGGGAAAATTTTAAGTCGACAATTTAGTACACATACTGCATAATTTGCTCTTTTACCGAATTTAAATTACAAATATGACCGAAATATGACCAAGATCATGAAAATGACCAAAATGTGACTTTATATGCAAAATAAAAATAGTCCGAATAGGATAACAAATGTGTAATTCACGTTTAATTTGTGTTTGCGACGAGAATGGAGGTCAGGATAAAAATATGACAAGTCATAAACATCCGAACCTTAGTCATCACTAGACTTCGGATTTTAGGTAAAAACCTATTTTAATCCTTAAGTGATATATGAACGAAAACTTGTATATGCATGTTTAATAAGTGACTATGCCTAAAACTGATGCTTTTATAGGACTTAAAACAGCCTATTTTTACGTTAGAGCCTAATATTGCCTTTTTTCTTGTTTTTCCTCTAAAGTTCAAAATAAATTATTTTTTGTTATAAATTGTAGCATTTATTTTCAGTTCGTACTAAATTTTTAGCTCGGAATGTGCAGTACATGACACATTTGTGACGTGGTTAAATAATAAGGAATGTTTCGTCTTCAGTAGAAAAACTCCTTGGAATTCTTAAGAAAATGTAGTGTTTTTCTCCCGACTCCCACAACCAATTAAAAAATAAATTCTCTGAATCGTTGAGGGATACAAGGGGTTGAATATGCTAGCGTGCGTAGCTTCTGGGCGCAGGGATTAGGTTTTCACTGTTGTGGTAGTAATACAGGCCCTAGTAATAGGTCTACTATATCATTCTGTGTACCATAGGCCTATATCTGTGTTTTATCATGATTGTTGATTAATGGTGACTTCAATAAATATAATATTCTGCATTGCAATTGAGATATTTCAGAAAATTGGCAACTTAACGATTTTATAAGAGACTATTTTACTATTTTTAGAACCTATTTTCCAATTTTTAGAGCCTATTTTAGGTGCCTAAAACAGCATTTTTAGCGACCTAAAAGTCCGAAGTCTAGTCATGAGAAATAAATAAAACTGAGAATAACTTGACATTTCATGTACTTGTCTGAACTAAACTAGATTTATGTGACCACTGAAATTAAATGGAGAGGAACGCCTTCAAAAAGCGATAATGTGATGTTGAAATGCTTCTAAAATAATCTTCATTGGTGTTGTTTTCTTTAACAGCGGGTGACAACGTTTTGAGAGTGATGGATGATGTGCTTTGTCTGAAGATTTGACGTCACTTACAAAGCCTCCTCGAAACTTGAGATTATATCGATTTAAATAGCGGTACAAAAGAAACTTCAAGTCTAGAAAATAAACACTGAACCAAAGCGAAGAGAATTTTCAAGCACAAATACCACAGAAGAGACGCTAGAAGCATCTTCTCAAAGTTTTTCTATGTAATGGTGTTTTTAGCAATGCAATCGTTCGTCTAAATTCGTCCCAAACCAAACTTAATGAACAGAAAAATTTGAAGGGAAATATTTTTTTTTTGTCTAAGAGGCTTTTTTGTGCTACTTACTTATTCAATGGCAATAGTCAATTCCTAAGCAAGCTAAAGGAATATTATATATTTTATGGAACCCGAAGGTTCATTGCCGCGCTTAACTGAGCCCGCCATTCAACCCTATTCTGGGCTAATTCCATCCAACCACCCCTCGCAAATCCTACTTTCCTTTTAATCCATCCCAATATTCCTCCCACCTACGTCTAGGTCTTCCAAGTCGGGTCCCCAGTCAATATTTTATAGATATGTCTTTCCTCCCCCATGCGCGCAACATGTCCAACCCATTTCACCCTCCGTGATTCAATTATCCTTACTATATCCGGTGACGAGTACAAATTATGAAGCTCGTCATTATGCAGTTTTCTTCACTCCCCATTTTCATCTCTGTTAGGTCCAAATATTTTCCTAAGCACCCTGTTTTCTAACACTCTCAGAATATGCTATTTCCGAAGAGTAAGCGACCATGTTTCATAAAATGTATAATATAACCGGCAGGATAAATGTCTTAGAAACGGGAAATATTATTGATTAAAACCACTGCCTTCTAAACTGTATTAATCGTGTATACACTGCCTGTCCTATACGTCTAATTTTGCGTACTCGGCGACATTACAGATGGCAGCACCTTTCACACCCAGACTGCTTCTTGTTTTTTGCTACGACATTGTTGATTATGTAGTGCTGTCACCGCCGTCTCATAATCACTGCCTTCTAAACTGTATTACTCCTCGAGACGGCGGTGCTCATAATATAGTCTATCAATGCGTCTAATTAATTTACATTTATTTTAATTATTGCTCCAAAATTCCATTTCAAGGTAAGTGTCATACACTGGAAGAATATTACGTTCTAAACAAATAACACAAGTATCTGTGTCTGTTTAATGCTTATTTTGATGAGTGATTGCTGCAATCTGGGTGTGAACTGTGTCGCCTCTACTGGATAATTTAGGCAATTTAACAATACTCTGAACTCCATGTTAAAATAAAGCATAGGACAGACAGTGTAATTCTCGAGACGGCGGTGATTAAAACATTATGCCCCTTTTGCTCATCCCTCCACTTAGCCCTCAGGTTATTGTAGAACTTCACTGTTAAGAAATTCACACTTTCTTTAATTTACAATATTTATTTTATACATAAGTATTATATTAATGTAAGAGTCTCAATCATCCATCAAATTCGGTGTAACATATCTTAGTTACCGACTAACGTGCGGAAAATGTTTATTCAAGTGCTGTATTTCCAGTTCTTGACTATGGAACAGTTGTGTACGACCTTTCGGACATATTAAATACAAAAATTCAACTTGTACAAAATGATACAATTCGCTTCGTATGTAAAGCGCGAAAAGATGAGCATATTGCACCTTATTACCTGCAACTAAAATGACTAAAACTGAAATTCGGAGATTCCTTGCCATTGCACTGCTGACTCTTAAAGTTATGAAATGTAAAAGTCCTGTTTACCTGTTGAAATATTTCATCCCCCTACAAAGATACATGATCGCTCCAATAGATTTACTTCAAGCACACTCCAAATTCCTAGATATCGCACCACTAAATTTAATAAATCCTTTATATGCACGGCCTCTCGATTATACAATAAACTTCATCTGTATCATTATCAAAGTTATTCTCTTGCTACAACAAAAAACCCTTAGTTAATCACCTCGTAACGGCTTATGAATCCTAATTTCCCATTATCTTCTACAAAAGTTTACTCTTATATAATATATTTTGGCTACTACTTCATGACATTGGGTTAAGGTTTATGTTTTATGTTCAGTATGTGTCTGTAATTATTATATTTGCAATTTATTTGTAATAATGATTGGATTGTTTGCCTTAAAAGAACGTTTAAGTTCTTCGCTTACAATCCTTAAAATAAAATCAATTCAATTCTCTTCACAGTGTATATTAACACAGAAGGATTACAATGTTTTCTTTGTAAAGAAAAATATATTTTTCAACAACGCCGATATGTGCGCATATCAGATGCATTTGTCTTTGGATTCACTGTTACGCCTTTGGAATCTGTCCGACCTCCATCAGAAGAGGAGGCCATGGAGTCTGTTGCGTAAAATTTTGGGTTATATCTCCCAGTAGATATTTTTTTGAATATGCCTATTACCAGTAAAGAGTTATAGCAATCAAGAACTTTACTTACGCTGGTAGACGGTAATTTACGGTTATGCAGCAAACTTTTCAAGCATCAAATCACTTGATCACTTAATTAAAACCTATAACACTAACGAGCAAAAAGCATTAACCAACTTCAATAAAGGCAGGGTTGCCAACTCTGTCAGTGTCATTATTATCAAAGTTTTTCTCTTGCTACGACAAAAAATATCTTTGAGTTAAATCACCTCGTAACGGCTTATGAATCCTGATTTCCCATTATCTTCTATAAAAGTTACTCTTATCATATATATTGGCAACTACTTCATGACATTGGGTTAAGGTTTATGTTTTATTTTCATTATGTGTAATTTTTTATGTCACTGTAAGCGGATTGTATGCCAAAAAAGAACTATTAAGTTCCACGATTAAAACCCTATAAATAAAGTCAATTCAAATTCAATTCATAGTGTATATTAACACAGTACAACGTTTTCTTTGTATAGAAAATGATATTTCTCAAGAAAGCCCCTCAATGATAAGACTGTTTATACGCATTGAGCATGCAGATAGCAAACAGATCGTATTGATTACAATGCACTCTATGAGTAAATAATCAGCAACATTCGCAAATAAAAACTGAAGAGCGGATGCGACATTCAATTGACTCGCTCATACAGGTTTTCCTGTTTATATACTGAACAAAACAATACAAAAATTAATGCAATGCATAGGTTTTTAAGTGTACCGAAGATAGTGCAGTGCTACATTCTAAAATTAATTCTGTGTATGATGTATGATCATAATTGAAGGATCATACTCAAAATATGTTAATTTAGAATTATGGGTTACCAGTAGGTGTCCTCGGCTTCGCTGAACTGCTAGATGTTTTATTTATTTATTTATTTAATATACAATTTCTTTTAGCCCTATTTCACCGCAAGGTACATTAGGGCTGTAGTTTAAGTCAATTACAATGTACCTAGGTATAATGTACCTGTTTTCTTGTACACTAGAGTAGCCTGTTTTGCTGAAGTTTAAATAAAATTATTGTAAACTCTTAAATATAGAACATATGAAATTGTAGAATTCTCTACAACAACAATCCTTGCTAAAAAATTTAAGAGTGGTTTGTCATATTTACAATAGTTTAAGTGTCCTATTAACGAAAATCTTTTCCTTTCAAAGAGTGGACAGTCAAAAAGTAGATATTCTGCGGTCTGTTTTTCTTTACAAATACATAAATATCCATTCTCCCTTATAATTTTAAACATTTCAAAGTAAGAGCCAAGAATTCTATGACCTGACAAGAATTGAGTTAATACAAATTCAGGTTCAATTTTGCTCTGAAGTCGAGTTTCAATGTGTTTTATTTAAATAATTTATTTAACAGAAAAATAACTAATGATTCAAAGTGGTTTTAAATTTTATTATTTGGAGAGTATCTATAAAAATAAGCAATAGTTACATGGTAGATACAAATGGCTTTGCAGAATATCTATTGACCCTTTGAATACCAAGAGGCTAATTTTGTTAATGATGTGGGATGAAATTTTAAATTCTTCATTGTAACTGGCAAGGAATTCAGGAATATTGCCTCTGACACCTACTGTAAGCCATATCGCATGGAGACTATACGTATTTAGAATTAAAATAGTTTTCAGTGGGACATGCTATTAAAACTATGCTTAGTATGTCATATTCTTTACCTTTTTTGATGAGAGATTTGCTGGTCTTCTGGTGTTCAGTGGCCTCGGTTTGCACCAAGACCGCTCTTCACCTCTAAAAAGAGGCCCCTATCTAAGCTCCTTTCTATGTACTGCTTTCGTTAATACCTTGAGGTGTCCAGCAGTATTAGAAATGGAACATACATAGACCACACTTCAGAATTCCATGCCAAAGCACAGAATTATGAAGTGAAGGTCTAAATCTTAGTGATGTCTTCCTCAGCTTGTTCTTGATATAGAAAAGTTTTTTTCTTGATGTCACAAACACTAAATAAAAACACTTTCTTCTAGTCTTCTTGTTTCTTGATATAGGAAAGTTTGTACACACGTCACTATTATACACCGAAAAAGTAAAACCCGATATCACATATTCCATGATGGCTTCCATACTCCATTGTGGCTTCGACAATAACTGCAATTAAGGAAACATTTTATATACACCAACTGTATATTCAAAGCAAAAGAAATAAAATGGTGAATACTAGATAACCAGTAAACACTCAATTCCTTCCCCCCCCCCCCAAGAAAAATGATTTGGTATTCTGTTGGGTTGTTGAAATTAAGAAATTAATGAAATGTGCTGATTAAAATTCTTAATGTGTTTATTTCTTAAAGTCAGGATTTCTAAATGACAAGATTTCTATGCTTGTTCATAGACTATGAACAATAAAATCCCATAACATGTAATATTGAACTTACACTGAAATACACTGTATAGACATCTAGGTGCCAAAGTTGAAACTACGTCCACTAGAGGTTACCATGGCAACTTTTGCGGCCTAGGCCGATAAAGTACAGCTTTACGGCGTGTTAATAGTCCGAAAAGCAGCCGCTTTAGACAGCGTGTATTAAAATAGCTATTTATGTACCAAGTACGCAAAATAACGCTTTGGCAGGACGAATCTAGTATAGCGGCCGAGACTGAAATACTGGATGAGTCCGCTAAAGTTTTTGTGTACGTGGTGCATGCAATATGTTTTAGTAACAGCTGTCTAAATTATATGAAATGAAACAAATATATCGTATAATTAATTATAATGGAAAATAGTCAGCCATTTGTTAAAGTAATATTCTCAAGGCCATCTGCATCGCGGAACAACAATGAACCGTACGTACCAATAGAAATAAGGTATAGATGCATTATGCATGATCGCTTTTTGTAAACAATAATGCATAGGAACTAGTATTTATGAAAAACTTGTGAAAATATTAATGATAATCCCAAGGAAATTTCAATGCAAGCCAGAAACATCGAATTGGAGCTGGTGCCAGCAACATCACGGCAGCGGTAGACTTAGGGTGGCCATTTCTAAAATGTCAGAAAGGAGGACACACTTCTTCGGTAATCTCTATATATAAAAGCCAAAACCCACTGACTCACTGACTGATCACAGTTTCTCAAAAACTATAAAGCCTAGGAACGTGAAACTTGGTACACATATTGCCCATAGGCTCTAGAGGCGCACTAAGAAAGGATTTCAAAATCTTTGGCTTCTAAGGGCCTCCAAGGGCAAAAATAGGGTTGTAAATTTATGAAATTCACCAAAAGGAATTCATACTGCATGTATACAATCAACATGACAACATTATTTTTTTTAAACTACACAGGTGGCTTGGCATGACACTGCGATTTCATGTAAACCTATAAAAGTATGAGAAAGGCTATAATAGAATTCCTATAAATGATTATCAACTATTTTTTGACATGAAGTAAATTTAGAAGGTCCTGGGTTCTATTCTTAAGAGTTGAACTCTTTTCTTATAGTAAGCCTAGGACTGCATTGCAAAAGATAGTAAGTAAAGTGTTCCCTATTACAGGCCATGGAGGCCCAGAGGGTTCCAAGAAGTTGAGGCTCCCGAATTTTTAGACAATCGGAACGTGAAGGTGGTAAGGTTGTCAGCGTTACGCACCGGCCGCCTTTACCCCCAGGTAGTTCATACAATATCAATAGATATAATTTCCTGATTAATTTCTATTTACCATATTATCTATCTAGATTTACCTTAGTTTTTACCCCTCCCTTTTGGGGTCATTTAAGCGACCCACGTTGCCCGGGCCTTACAGGGCCGCGACCTGTGGATCACATACATATTTTCTTGGCCAGACAAGGGCATGGGAGGGCCTCCCGGATGCGTGATCATCCAAATGCCGGGGCCACCTCCGAGACAACACAAACATATAGGACGAGATACATCATTCACCACACACTCACTCGGAACAAGGCGAGAATGGGATGATGATGATAATGGCTGCCAGATGATATCCGGAGACCACTAGGGCATAAAGTTACCAGATCCTAAAGTTACCAGACATTTGTCTCACAGGTGAGGAAAAATCCCGGAAAAAACTCTACCTAGGTAACTTGTCCCGACCAGTATTGGAATCAGAGCTCGCTGCGTGAGATGAGCGAACGCATTCCCCTACGCCCAGCTATTTACTATTTATGTTTGCCAAAATTGAAACAGAACGATTAAATTTTTTACATAATAAGAGTAAACTACGGGTGAAGGAGTATGTGGAATATGAATACGTCCACCGTGTTGGCTGGACGGCTGATGATTTATAGAAGTACATCTAATCGACTTTAAATTGTGTTCACTTAACCTATATTATACATAAATCTAACAATGCGAAGCATTGATGGGTCAGCTAGTCTAGCATAGAATAACACTTGGGGCATGGACGGCTGGACAATAGATATTACATGGTATAAGCCTGTCTAATTTCAGACTTAATAACTGCATTTATATAAAATAAATGATTATACACTGCAAAATGGGATTTTAATCTCTATTTATATTTTTGTCCTTTCTTTGCCATCCGCAGGAGGTTTTTGTTGGTCAGGAATTCCTTATACATGGAATTAACACTCTTCCAAGAACAAATTTTATTAATACGCTTTACCGATCCATCAGAGTCTCGAAAAGGAGGACAAATAAACGTCGGCATAAAGCCGCGCCGGATGGAGGACTGCTTAGCAAAAAGCCTTACAGTCCGGCCAAAAGCCGGACGTCTGGCCACCCTAGGTAGACTACGTATGAGAAAGAATATAGGCCTATTATTGCAATTAAATGCTGGTATATCCATGGTAAACAGTGATTCTCTTGTGAACGAAGATATGAAAAGTTGTTGGCTTATATATGTTATAAGATGAAATAGGCTACCCCTGTTTTGCGAAAACCCCTTGTAAAGTTTCTGATTATCATAAAGAAACTCGTTGGCTTAAATTTGTTGTTGTATGACCAATTATATGCTTAAAACCGTGTTAAGTTGGTGTGACTGGTCAATATCATCTGGATTTTGTTTATAGATTGTCATGACGAAATTTCAAGTACTAGGCCGATAAAACTGCATTTTGAATGCAGTTTTATGCAATTTAAGCGCCCTTGGTTGCTAAAATGCAATTTTCGGCGTGTTACCAGTCCGACAAGCAGCTGTTTTAGAGAGCGTGTACTAAAAAGTATTAAAAAGGCTTCGTAAAATATCAGAGTTAGGAAGTTTTAAAATAAAGTTTTACAAGAGGCAGGTTATGGAAAAGATTTATACGAATACAGAGCACGTAGCAGAAGAATGGGTAATAAATGTTATAGGTTAAACTCTGCATGCCAATGTATTTCACTCAATCGTGCTATAAGACTTTTCTGTTCATTTTGCACGCTGAATTATTCATACACCCCATTTTCTCCTCGCTAGAGGCTGCAATTCCCAAGGAGATGAAAATTACAACCGACAATCTTGTTACGTACTGTATCAAATATCAGAACACTATTTGTGATAGAGTGAAAGCTAATTCACAATGTAAATGTTAATACTGATACTAAGACATACGATAAATGTCTAGTAACATAGACATAAAACTCTTCCAATCACAACGAAAGCAAATTATTATTAACCTTAAATGTGGGAGGCACATAGGCTATCATTAAAAACTGTTTGAATTTCTATCTTTAATTGTAATTTATGTATTTATTGACAATGCTTACTTGCTTACTCAATGGCAATAGACAATTCCTGAGCAAGCTAAAGGAATATTATCTATTTTATGGAACCCGAAGGTTCTTTGCCGCGCTTACCTGAGCCCGCCATTCAACCCTATTCTGTGACAACTCCATACAGCAATCCCTCTCAAACCCTACTTCCCTTAAATCTATCCTAATATTGTCCTCCCACCTGCGTCTAGGCCTGCCAAGTGGTCTTTTCCCTTCGGGTCCTACAGTCAATACTTTTGAGATGTCTTTCCTCCCACATGTCTAGCCCATCTCATCCTCCGTGATTTAATTACCCTTACTATATCCGGTGACGAGTACATGTCATGAAGCTCGTCGTTATGCAGTTTTCTCCAGTCCCCATTTTCATCTCTCTTAGGCCCAAATATTTTCCTAAGCCCCCCCGTTTTCGAACTCTCTCAGATTATGTTCTTCCCGAAGAGTAAGCGGCCATTTCTCACTTCCTTAATGGTCTTATAAAGGACAAGGATAATGGTCTTGTAAAGTTTCATTTTTATATTTCTCATAAAATTCAGCACATATTACTCCATTAAAGTATATTTTGGCAATAAGCAAGACCTTCACTGTTGTAACTTTTATTAATGTAGCGTGAAACACACTGGCCAATCGCAAAAAAGTGGGACATTTGAGTGTCCCCAATAAAACTTTCCGGACGCGGGACATTTTGTCAAAAAACTATCCCGGGAAAAACGGGACGAATGGATACCCTATAATTGCAACAATATTGAAACTATTTCAATAAAGTTTTTTTACTTCCTCCACCCATACCTACTATGGATAGTCTATAGGAAGTATGTTACATCACATTAGGACTTAACATTAATTTCAATACAAACGGAAGAGGTAATCAAATATATCGAGTGCTAAATCAAGAACCAAGCTGCCATTTTTAAAGGAGATATTCAGACAATATTGGCAATGTCAGTTCTATGGCATGTAAGTGTGGGAAGCTGTCAGAGATATTTTTGCCAGCGTCAAGATGTTTTAGTAAGAGACAAAGGCCGTTCTGTATTCTAGTTTGAACTCCGGACAGGTAGTGTCTTTTCAAACATCTACTTCCTCTTCAGTTCACAACTTGAATCACATGTGTTGTGTTATATACAATATTTATGATACAAGTGGTAAAAGAAAGATTTTATTTTAAGAGTAGGAATTCTGAAAGCAATATAAAGTATTTACCATGGGTATAATCCACTATTTTAGATAGCCTTTAATATTTCTAGACTGTTAAGGCACCAGAGTATAAGTCAAAACATATTATTTTGCAGGAGAGAATTTTACTTACACATTATATCATTTTTTTAAAATTTGACTTAAACTCAAAAAATATACTTTTCATAAGAGACATATTTTTACACAGTGTAATTTACTTATCTCATTTTCACAATTTTTTACTTACATTATTTTGCCTTAACAGTCTAGATTGGTGAAATAATATTAAATATTAGATTTATTCTAAAGAATTACGTTCCGAGTATCCATATTGGAGCATCGAGCTGCCCTGCCATCTACTGCACATGCGCTGAAGTTATTGATGTTCTGGTGCACGGCAGCCAACATAAGGAATGGAGTCAACAACGCTTTTAACCACCAAGTATGACGATAATTATTGAAATTGTTCAATCTCTCGCATTCTCAGTATTAATCAAATTTAGTCTATTTAATAATCATACACAAATATTCTACTAAATGTGAGTATGTTTCATGTGAGTGAAACCAAAGTTGGTTACAAAGATTTTTAACACTGTCTAGCGATAACGTACAACTTTTTCATTAATATATATATATATGTGTGTGTGTGTGTGTGTGTGTGTGTGTAGATAGTGTTGTTCATACGATATTAACAAATACGCAGAAAGATAATGCGTGGACCTGCTCACGATAATTAATTGGTAGATTAAAAATTAAGAGCAAAATAATTAAAACATATTTATTAATACTTGCACGCGAACCGTTCGTAGGCCTAAGCTAAAGATTTATAATTAAGGAAACAGCTTCGAAGTGAATTCCACGATTAGAAAGCGCAGCTTGGGAAAAAAACAACCTCAGATTCGAGTTCCCCGGCCCAGAAAACCCCTGCATAGTGAGTTTCGTCCAAATCGATCGATGTTTGCCCATTTAGGCCTATATTAATTATCCCTCTTCAGCCTAAGTTGAAAATTTCAGATGTCTGCGTGTCTTGACATTATAAACAAATGAATCGATCAGCGTGGGCTCACAACAATCAAGCAATCGCAATGCTTTTATTTCCAAGGTATGACAAAATAGGCAAAGTCACTTGCAACTGATTGACAATTGAAATTACTGAAAACTGATGCTTCGAAAGCTCAAAAAAATTCACGTTTTCTGCCCGTTTTTTCACTCATAAGTCGCAAACTAAAGCGAAAATAAAACATCCTTCTTCGAGGTGAATTCGCCCACCCTTCAGTCCATCTACGTTTAAGATGTCAGATCTCTGCGTTTGATTTCACTGGGCATCCCGCACACAGACAGAAAGACAAACACTTCCTTTTATTAGTATAGATTGTGGTAAACATAACTGAATGTTTTACAACAGATCTCTATGCTCAATATCTTATTATTCCACTGCCTGTATTATCAACATTTCTAATTTACGATATATTGAATGTCATAGTTTCACATAACAAAATGCTTGAAGTGATCGTTAAAGTGAAATGTATACAACAGCACGGGAGGATAGTGTTTAAATCACTCAGCACTCGTATACTGCCATAACACGCATATTTAGACTTTAATGTCCAATATCTCACGTGTTTATCAGTCATGTACTCTAGACATTATAAATGTCTACCACAGTAACAGCACAGTGTACAAAACAGGGGTGTACAGCAAGAAAAATCTTTGTATGAATAAGTGTGAACATCTCTATCTATATAAGCGGCATAGTCCTGACTGAGAATCAACGTAGAGCCTAAACAATAATAGGCAGAGACTTTGAATTTTCGAAGTACCTTCGTTTCATAATGTAAGAGCACACTAAGAAAGAAACGATTTTGCAACATTTTGATTTTAATTTTTTTTTTAAATGTTTTTGAGGGGACGAACTATTGCAATATTACAAAGAATATTAAACTAAAACTAAACTCCTTGGGGCGACATCACCGAAGGGACAAGGCCTACCACCCGACCGCTGCGTCATCTACCTTTAGGCAGATGGCAGGATTGGGGGCATGTAGTCAGCATGCCGACAACCACGGCCGTTAATGGTGGTTTCCATGACCGGAGCCGCTACTTCTCTATCAAGTAGCTCCTCAATTTGAATCACGAGGCTGAGTGCACCCCTACCAGACCTCCCTACTTCAGAAAAATCCGAGGAGGTACCGGGGATCGAACCCGGGCCGACGGATCCGTAGTCAGCGACGCTAACCACAAGACCACGTCGGCGGACACAAAGAATGTTAATCAAATACAAATCACATTGCATGTACAGTTCTCATGACAACAGTGCAGTGTTTGCAGTGTTCACAGGTAGCTTTGGAAGAAAATGATAAGGGCTGAAAGTTATAAGTCTGCCAGACTTCAGATTTTTAGCTTACCTGAAAGTGGGTAAAAATTAATGTCAGTGAGTAATTAAAGATTTTCGGGGGCAAAAATTAAAAATTAAAACTTTTGGGGGAATTTTCCTGACGGACAGACATAGAGTGCTTTTTCTGAAGCTTATTACAGACTGAATTCGTGGGTGAATCGGTAGCACGCCTGCCTTCCACTCCGGCGGCCCGGGTTCGATTCCCGGCCGGGTCGGGGATTTTTCAGTAGTGAAAGATCCCGGGTTCAGGACTGGATGTTTGTCAGTAGGTTAAGATAATGCACATTGTGCGCGATTTATTAATTATTACAGACTGAATGCTAGTTTGATTCCGTTCGACCAAGAAAGATGATAGTTTCTAAGTTGATTATTTTTCCTCCCAATATTTTGGATTGCCGACTTCGGAAAACAAAAGTTCAAATTCTGAATGATTACAAAATGTGACTGACGGTTTTAGCCATTTGCGGCGGAGTTGGAAATTCTGCATCACCTGTTACACTCGCCAGATGACGATAGGGAGGCCTTGTATTATTTCATAGAGTAGGCTACGACACGATTTTTACATATTTTGTTTGTCGTCATGGAAACCGGGCTAGGAGGCAGTGATATAACGGTTTGAGCTGTATTTTACGTAACCTGGGAACAGGGCTTGTGTTGTGCGATTGTGGCGTGTTTCCAAATTCCGCCCGGGTCAGGAGCAGTTGGAGGACCGCCAAGGACACTCAATTCATCTCACCCTCGTCCATCCCTTTACAACGGAAATATCTCGCGGAACTTTCCTGGAAACGTGCTTTTAAATGTCGCCTGCTTCTTCGTCCAATTGTCGGGGTAGCTCTGGAGTCGTGTGCACTAAGACTTAGAATCAATAATTCAAAAAATATATAATCAGAGCCTAAAGGGTGAAGCTATTTCTGATTTTTAAAAAATCTGAAGCGAACTCTCAGATAATAGCAATTTATGTATCAAGTAAGCAAAATAACGCTTTAGTGGACGAATCTAGTATATTGAATGAGTCCGCTAACTTCTTTCCATACGTGGTGCATACAATATTTTTAGTAAAAGCTTTCTAAATTATATGAAGTGAAATAAAAATACGTATAATTAATTATAATGAAAGTTGTAGCCAGCCATTTTTAAAGTCATATTCTCACTGCCACCTGAATCGCAGAACAATGAAGCGTACCAATAAATAATGCGGTATAGATGCATAATATATGAGTCGCTTGTTTGTAAACAATATTGCATACTATTCTCTATCCCATTTAAGAACGATCCTGTTCAAAACAAAGGGGCGTGGCAGTGATAGCCCGCACGTGAGAACTCACGTGTTCACCGTGTTTATGTTAGTTTGTTTATTCTCAGTACAACTCACCCGCAGGGTCGTCGTGGACAATGAATCCTTTGTTTTGTTTGCTAATTGATATATAATACTATAATGATGACGATGCCAGTGAGAGTTTGTTATTTCAAACGTTTGTAAATGTTGATAGTATTGTTGCATGAACTTGGGAACACTCGTTAGCCACACCCTGCTAATGGCGCATGCTAATGACATTAACCAATCACGTTTTGTCACATGATGCGAATTTTCTGCGAACTCTCTGTGAGTTCTCCTCCCCTTTGTTTTGACTAGGATCAAACTAGAATGGGATCAATTATAACTAGTATTTATGAAAAGCTTGTGAAAATATGAGTGATAATCCCGAGGAAATTTCAATCCAAGGCAGAAACATTGAATTGGAGCAGTAGACTATGAGAAGGAATATATTGCAAATAAATGCTGGTTCATCCATGGTAAGCAATGATTCTCTTGTGAGGCTGGTCCTGCCCTGGGGGATATCCACTACCCGACCGAGGGACACTAGGCCGGAAAATAACTCATGGAACAATGGAAATAATAGGCCTACATTTACAGGTTCAGTATTTTATTATAAAATAATTAAATACTTGACAAAATAGAGCTTAAATAACTTAAAAAGAATTTTAGGTTTTGATTTCGGGGGAGGTCGGGACTCCCATACGCCACTGTGCGAGGAACGCGTTATTTTTCCAGTTGGACAATAAAAGGCAAGAGAGGAAGGATATAAAACATTTGAGACCAGGTTTAAGAATGTATTATGCAACGACTTCCCGACACTTGCATCAGAGCCGCTTTGAAGTGAGGAGCTGGTCCACCTGTAGCTGCTAATTTAGCTCCTTTATGTAACCCTAACCCAACACGTGCACTGCTATTCTTTTGTTTTCCTTTCCCACTTAAGAGAGGCTGCCCAGAAATTTGTTTTTCTTTTTTAAAATATAAGAGAGATTATAAATACCACAAATTCGTCAAATCAACGAGCTATAAGACTCGGATAGGCCTAATGGAATAAAAGTGCGTGGAACGCCACGCGACAGAAGTGAAACTTGTTTCAATTTTTGTATTTTGTTCAATTTTGGATTATTGGATTTTTTCAATTTTGGATTGTTAGACTTTTTAATATTGGGTTTTTGGATATTTAATTTTCGATTTTTTAAATTTTATATCTTTAAATTCTTTATTTTTTGGATTTTCAATATTTTAGTTTTTATTTTTAAATTTTGCATTTTAAGTTTTAATTTGGATTTTTTACTTTGAATTTTCTATTTATTAAACTTTGGATATTTAGATTTTTTAATTATGGATTTTTTATTTTGGATTTTTGGACTTTTTAATTTTGGATCTTTGAATTTTTTAATTTTGGATTTTTTAAATATAGGATCTTTGATTTTTTTATTTTTAATTTGTGGATTTTTTAAATTTTGGATAAGCCTAATCATTGAGTTGGTTTTTTTCTGTGCAGTCCGTTCCGTTACACCTCACAAATTTCGTGACGATTTTGAGCGTTACACAAGCTCTCGATTTACCCCTACCGCGGCTAAAGAAGTTTCACTTCAAAAATAAGAAAGTATGAATAACATTGTACAACAAATTTGAACTTTTTTCTATCCTTTATAAGAACCTATGTGATTCTGTATAAACAAAAGGTGCTTGATTCATTTATCAAAACCAAAATGGTCCATCACGTAGCTTTTTGTTATTTTCAAACTCTCCATAACTAAAGACTGCTTTAATTTGTAGGCCAATAAAAACCCCTTCTTTTACCTTTGACTCACTTAAATGTTTGAACTTGTTCCTGAGATGCAAGAAAGTCACTCCTTCTCTGCCCAGAGCTTTTACAAATATTTTCACCAAACCGAGTTTAATGTGCAATGGTGGAAGAAAGACAAATTGCGGATTCACAAGTGGTTTATGTGATATGTTTTTAGTGCCAGGAATGATTTTTTCCCCCTTGGAGGCCACTGTTTACGGATGTAGTGATTTTTTTCTGTCACGGCTGTCCCATTCACAGGGAAAGCAGCAGAATTTAGTGTATCCCTGTATCCTGACGTAAAAAGAAAAAATGTGGATTTTTTGGGAAATCGTGCGTGGTAAACAAAAAAATGTGCGTGGAACGCCATGCGATAGAAGTGAAACTTGTTTAAATTTTTGGATTTTTCAATTTTGGATTAATGGATTTTTAAATTTTGGATTGTTGGACTTTTTAATATTGGGTTTTTGAACTTTTTAATATTGGATTTTTGGACTTCTTTAATTTTGGATTTTGGATTTTTTTATTATTAAATTGGATTTTTTATTTTTCAAGTATTTTTTTTTTTTATTATTTTTTTTTTTTTAAATTTTTTATATTTGGATTGTTTAATTTTGGGTTTTTGGACTTTTGAATTTTGGATCATTCAATTTTTTAATTTTGGATTTTTTTAAATTTCTAGATCTTTGAATTTTTAATTTTCTTATTTTGGATTTTTTAATTTTAGATTTTTAAATTTTGTATTTTCGATTTTTTAATTTCAAATATTTTTATTTTTTAAACTTTGGATAAGCCTAATCATTGAGTTGATTGTTTTCTGTGCAGTCCGTTCCGCCACACCTCACTAACTTCGTGACGATTTTGAGCGTTACATTAATTTCGTGATGATTTTTAGCGTTACACAAGCTCTCGATTTACCCCTACCGCGGCTAAAGAAGTTTTCACTTCAAAAATAATTACAGATTCGTTATTTTCAGCCAAAAATATATAAGAAACACATATTTCTACCTAAAGGATATTTTTCATGTTGTACAGTGAATTGAAAGAAAGGCCATAATCCCAGTTAAGGAGGCCCCATCTCGCATTTCACGCCGAAGCAAGATGGTCAACTTTGCTCCTTGCAGCTTGTGGATCAGTACAATGGCCTAGGTTAGTGGCAGTTAGGTTAGGAACAATGATATTAGTTTAGCAAGGGTATACTGAATTGAGTTTCGTATTCAGCCTTATTTAATCTCCCTCGTGTTTATTTGCGTCAGTCAATCTGTTACCCAGCATTCTCGCTATGTGATGTCAACCCCACCAACGTCCAATCACGAGTTTCTTGTCGGTTCTGTGAGGTAAATTCGGCAGAAATTTCGCCATTTTCAGCCAAATGGTTTTAAACTGTTCTGATCCTTGCTAGCTACCCGTCATATTTTAACATTGTATGGCAGTTACATAGTCGAATCTTATAAAACCTAAAAATCTATATTAATAAAAGGAAGTGTCTGTCCTCCGTCTGTCTGTCCGCGATGCCCAGCGAAATCTACTCAACGCAGAGATCTGAAATTTTCTACATAGGCGGACTAAAGGGTCGGAATGTGCACCTCGAAGCCGGAATTTTAATTTTCGCTTTCGTTCGTGAGTTATGAGTGAAAAACGGGCCGAAAACGTGTATTTATTGCGTTTTCGAAGCATGAGTTTTCAGTAATACAAATCAATTACACTAGGCTTTGGCTATTTTTGTCATACCTTCGACATAAAAGCATCGCGATCTCTTGAATGTTGTAGCTCACGCTGGTCGATTCATTTGTTTTTAATGCCAAGGCACGCAAACATAATATGAAATTTTCAACCTACACCGAAGAGGATTATTATTATTATTATTATTATTATTATTATTATTACTATTATTATTATTATTATTATAGGGATAATCAATATTAGCCTAAATATGGTCAAACGTTGTTCGATTTGGACGAAACTCACTATACAGGGGTTTTCTGGGCCAAGGAACTCGAACCTGAGGTCGCTTTTACCAGGCGACGCTATCTAATCGTGTAATGTAGTCCACATGATTTAGGTGTTAATATAATTATTTAACTATTATGCTATTGATTTTTAATTTTAGAAATAATTATCGCGGACGAAGCCGCGGGCACATGCTTTCTTAAAATAATAAAAGGACGTGTTTGTCTGTCTGTCCACGATGCCCAGCGAAATCTACAGAACGCAGAGATCTGAAATGTTAAACATACATGGGCTGAATGGTGGGCGAATGCGCATCGAAGCCGGATTTTTAATTTTAGCTTTCGTTCGCAAGTTGTGAGTGAAAAACTGGCAGAAAACATGATTTTAGCGCTGTCGAAGCATCAGATTTCAGTAATACATTTCAATGTCAAATCAATTGCAGTTGGCTTTGGCTATTTTTGTCATACCGTGGTAATAAAAGCATCGCGATCGCTAGAATGTTGTAAGCCCACGCTGGTCGATTCATTTGTTTAGAATGTCAAGGCCCGTAGACATATGAAATTTTCAACCTACACGGAAGAGGGATAATCAACATAGACCTAAATATGGTTAAACATCGTTCGATTTGGACGAAACTCACTATACAGGGATTTTCTGGGCCAAGGAACTCGAATCTGAGATCGCTTTTACCAGGCGACGCTATCTAATCGTGGTATGTAATTCACGTGATTTAGGTGTTAATAAATACATAATGATTTAATGATTTAAATGTATAATGATTTAAATATTATGCTCTTAATTTTTAATTCTTGAAATAATTATCGCGGGAAAAGCCGCGGGCACATGCCATCTTAAAATAATAAAAGGACGTGTTTGTCTATCTGTCCACGATGCCCAGCGAAATCTACTGAACGCAGAGATCTGAAATTTTAAACATAGATGGGCTGAAAGGTGGGCGAATGCGCATCGAAGCCGGATTTTTAATTTTAGCTTTCGTTCGCGAGTTGTGAGTGAAAAACTGGCAGAAAACGTGATTTTAGCGCTGTCGATGCATCAGATTTCAGTAATACATTTCAATGTCAAATCAATTGCAGTTGGCTTTGGCTATTTTTGTCATACCGTGGTAATAAAAGCATCGCGATCGCTAGATTGTTGTAAGCCCACGCTGGTCGATTCATTTGTTTCGAATGTCAAGGTCCGTAGACATATGAAATTTTCAACCTACACGGAAGAGGGATAGGCCTAAATATGGTCAAACATTGTTCGATTTGGACGAAACTCACTGTACAGGGGTTTTCTGGGCCAAGAAACTCGAATGTGAGGTCGCTTTTACCAGACGATGCTATCTAATCGTGGTATGTAGTCCACGTGATTTAGGTGTTAATAAATATAATGATTTAACTATTATGCTCTTAATTTTTAATTTTTGAAATAATTATCGCGGGCGAAGCCGCGGGCACATGCTAGTGACTAAATAAGACAGTAAATATGTTTTATAATCCAAATACGATCAAATACTTCCCGGATTCTTTAGAAGCAAGTTAGAAGCTTTCTTAAGAAGCTTACACTTGCATTTTATTCACAGTTTTCACCGAAAGTAAAGTATTCTAAAAGTTGGTTGATTACTTTAAAAACGGTCTTGCTGAGTTTGTTTGGTGGAGTTAGAAGTGACAGAAGTTCTAAAATAATTGTGTTCTATAAACTATAGCTGTTGAAAATTAAGCAAAACGTGTTCCCATGGTTTTATGGTTCAGAGCCATGGAATCCTAAGTAAAAATAAAATGAATTAACATTTTTTTTTCAATGTGTACTTATCGTATTGATTAAAGTGAAACTTTAATAAACCTATCTTTAAATGGTAAAAAACTAAAATAAAACTATTTTAATATTATTTTAAACTAATATTAGGTTTATGAAAACCTAAAATCCAGGCCCAAGTGATTAATTCAGAGCAGGCATATGGGCTAAATAGTTCGTCAGGACTAAACCTCCTCTCCACAGAACGAGGCATAACGAAATGTGTGTGATTTTAGGTATATTATGAAGAGTTTTAAGTGTGGAGCTTTCTTAGTTGGGACATTAAGAAGGAAAGTAAGAAAGACAGAGGAAAAAAATGTAAAAAGGGAGGAAAAAAAGTTGGAGACAAACAAAAAAATTCACTGGAATGGCAAGGAAATGATTGACTAATAAGACATTTGGAAATAGGGAGTGAAATAAAATAAAAACGTAAAGAGATACTTACCTGTAAATAAATAAATAAGCAAATAAATACATAAACAAATGAATAGTCAACACAATGAGTAAGAAAAGTTGAAAGAAATATAAGTTTTTTATTAAAATATCTACAAAATAACAAAAAACATAAGAACAAAACAGTTACAATAAAATACGACAAAGTAATAAGAACATAAAATAAAGTAATATGAGATTACCTGTTGAAAGTGAGAAGGAAATCTTCCAAACAGAATTAGCATATTCGGTTCAAGTGTAACATTTATTATAATGGGTTTAGTTTTATTTGGATATGGCAGGCAACGTTTAAATTGAGATAAATAAAATTATATTATCAAAAACAATATTTTAAATGATGGTACATTATCAGGAGCATTTGCTAACTAATCCAATTAAATAAAATCAATCCTAATTTCTGAATAAAATCTTCCCATAAAATCATTCATTGCTCACACAATAAATTAATGCACTAGATGCATTCATTGTGCTCACAACATGAAATATTCGACTGGATTATTAGTGACTGTATTCATGATTATCAGGGCCTGGATTTTGATGACATGTCATCTTTTAACTGGAACATCATGGACGCTTCCCACTAGTGCAGATATTCTGATCATAACTCTTAGATTATAAAAAAGGTAATTTTTTGGTCGTTTTTTACATTTTTTTAAATTTTTAGGTTATTTATAGAATTTAATGTCATTATTTGGTCTTTTTTGTCATTTTACGGTCTTTTTCCCACATTTCACATTTTTGGATAATTTTTTTAATAATAAAGTCATTATTTCCTTATGTTGTGCTTTTATCGCATTGTATAAAGTTTTTGTGCATTTACTTAGATTGAATATTAACGGAACTCTAAACAAGCAAAAATAAATAAATCTTGTTATAATTTTAATTTGGATACAGAAAGAAGCTGTTTGCTGTTTGCATTTAACCCTATGTACCATTTAACTAATAAGCTAATAATTGCACAACACAAATGTAGAATACTAGGAGGTGCCCGCGGCTTCGCCCACGATAATTAATTGAAAAATTAAAAAATAATAGTATATTAATTATTTAAGCATTATATTTATTAACACTTGCACGCGAATCATTCTCAAACTATACCATTAATAATTAATGAAACAGCTAAAATTCCGGCTTTAGAGTACATTCCACAATTAGAAATCGCCACCTGGGAAAACGATCTCAGATTCGATTATGCAGTTCCAAAGATATCTGTGAACCACTGCCTTCTAAACTGTATAATTCTCGTGCGTAATTCTCGAGACGGCGGTGGATAATACGGATCGTTTCTCAACTGTTTGTTGATAGATGAATATGATGTGAATTTTATTTGATAAATTCAGTATAATTTTCAGAAATTACATAATTTTTCCAGGGAAGGAATAGTTTGTTTGAATTTTTATTATCAGCGATATTTCAAGAGTTAAACCATCAATATTTTACAGCTGGTGCCCCCGGCTTTGCCGCTATTATTAATTGACTCCAGGATTTTTAAGAAATTTACACTGGTATATTATTAAAAATGTTTGTGGTCCAGAGCTATGAAAATTGAAAGTAAAAATAAAATTAGAATATTTGTTCATTGTGTTCATTTCACGTAGGCCTTATATAATAAAGAAAAGGTTTTCCTAATTTTGTAGTCGTCATGAAAGCTTAGACTGCGAGAGACGAACATCGCCGAGTATACCCGATGTCTCACGAAGCGGGCGAGCGAGCAAGCACGCTATTTAGGGCCGTTGAATTGTATAAGAGTAGATACACAAATCTGATGAATAAACTGGTAATTTCATTCAAATTTTTGGGTCTTTTTTTTAGTTTTGGGGTAATTTTTTTGTATTTTTGTAGTCATTTTATAGCTCATTTTAAAAGTATTTTTAGGTCATCAAAATCTGAGCCATGATGATTATTATAGAACATTACTTTAAATGCACTCGTAACATGAAAGGGGTAAGCTATGACTTCCTGACAGCTATCATGCACCTTGTAAAAACTCGAGAAATGCCATTTCTTCCTACCAAGTCCTATACTTCCACATCCTCCAGGGTTTGAATCAAATATTTTGACGAGGGAGCAAATTAAATGTCGGTCCACTGTACTAACATAATCATACCACATTTATTGTCATAATTTCCACTACCAGTGAGAAAAACTGAAACATGATCGCCATACATAGTGTGATAGGCAGTACATTTGGATTATTTTTTCTAAGGACCACAAGGGAGACTCTGAGGACCAATTGTGGTCCAAGAACCACAGTCTGAGAAACGCTGTTTTAAGCTGAACTTACCCCTTAATTGTTACATCCAATTATTTCATAACCAAACTGCCCTGACTTATTATACACTTTTATGCCCATATGATCAGTAATTTTGTGGCTATATTCCGTGTTTTTAGAGGAGAAGCCATATAATTCTGTCACGATGTGCACGGGATGACTAGGAGGTGGAGCTATGCAGCGAAAGGTTATGGAGTTTGTTCGTCGATTTCAGTCTAGTACAGACAGCCTATGGCTAAGGTTTCTTGACACTATTTCCCTAACTTGACTATGAAGAGTTTTAAATTCTAATTTACTTAGCACAGGGGGCATTTTGAACAATGTGTGGTGCACTTAGAACTGTCAGCAATAAAAGCTATAACAAAAACTCTTATTCACCGATGCCAACAAAAGAAACACCTACACTCAATAAGATTGCTTCCTTGTAGAACAAATTGAAATATCCCTAGACTGTGAATCCCCATTGGAACACATGGTAATAATCAATAATAAGCGGGGAGGGAAGGGAGAAGAAAGATGACGTAAATTAGTTTGTGCACCACGGCAGAATTATATGGCTATAGCTCTACCTAAAAAATCATGCCTCTAAATATTACTTCTGTATTACGAAACTAAATTACTATATTTTTTGCTAATAAAATATATGTTAATACTGTTAACATATTCACGGGACATAATCTGGATATTCTCTAATAATAACTTCATTCTGTATGAAGTAAAACACTCACTGAATTCATGTTGCAAAATCATGAACTAACTTCTAGAAGAAATATGTCCCCTAACTTGTACGAACAAACATAACATAACAAGAACAATATTCAGTTGAACTTCCATATGCTCCACAGAAATACACTATCACAACAGATTAAGTCAGTCTCTAAATAAGAACAACCTAAGCATCCTTGAATAAGCACCGGTTGACATCCATGTCACGAACTGGAAAAAAATCAACAAAAAATTTAAAATATTCAGTTGGAATCTCACTGGAAATCAAGGAGAATACAAAGCTTTCCAAGAATGACCTGATATCAAAGTGTTAATGGAGGATGGAAAGGAAGATTTTGCAATTGGGTGAAGGAGCACACATTTCCTGAAGAAGTGTACAACACTCGAATCCCAGATGTAAAAGGACTGAAAGGCAAGGTTCCTGAGGAGAAATTCAAAAGCAGAGGTTTCACTGAGGAATAATCACTGTGTTTTGTGCCAGGATTGTGGCACACTGATTAATTTTCGACTGTTGCATTTAATCACAGTGGTCTTCAACATTTTCTAACTAAGGGACCATTATCTTTTTTGGTGAAAGACTAGCGAGCTACATTCATTTATTGTTTATTAATAACATGATACTTATGCATCGGTAGATTGAAAAGTAACGCACAATCATTTTTTTACAAAAAGTTTAAAACTATAGAATTTCTTCAGCAAGGTGTAGTGTGATTTTTAAGGGTTAACCCGAGTGAAATTCACAGGGACATGCGTGGTGTGTATGGTGACGACTGTATGGACCTTAGCAATGTCTCCAGGTGGTGATAACCTTGGTGATGGGCATAATAACATTTCATTTGTTTGGTCCTATGAAGAAATTCCTGGCCAGTAGACGCTTTGCATCAGATGCAGAAGTGAAAACAGCAATTCACAGATGGCTATACTCCAACCGAACAGACTTCTATGAACAGGGTATTTTGAAACTGGTATCACGATGGGAGAAATGTGTTGAGAAACTTGGAGACTATATGGAAAAATAGACAAAAGGTGTACATTTGATTGTAATTGTAACTATTAAACTTCTTGTAAAAAAAATTATTGTGTGTTACTTTTCAATCCATCCTCGTAATCAATTACATTACAATATCTGTAGGATTACTTAACATTATACATGCGTACTACAGCCACTGTACCGATACACTAGCATCGCAGACTTGCATTTGACAAGTAGTAGGTTCAAATTCCACCACTGCCCAATCTGAGTGGGGATTTCAAGTATTCTCCATTTGCATAGGGAAAGGCCAGATTGGATATAACATACCCTTGACTTTGGAATAGATGTATGATTGAGGACAGGCCAGAATGACCTAGCAGTTGAATTGCCTATAAACACTAATAACGTATGAACGAATGACACAGCCCCTGCAATTGGCACAGTATGCTACAATGCTAGATAGCATTGGTGTCTTCACTGCATTATTGACAAGCTCGCAGCAGCAGCATGGTTTTGCTCTAGTAAAGTCTGATTATTGCAGATGGCACTGGTGTCAGTTCACCCTCCTGTTTATGCTTTGCAATAGCGTAGCTGTTCACGCAGTTAGAGCTAAAGGTCTGCCACGGATGCATGCATGAGAAAAGAGATGTAAGATTCTTACCTGTACATTCATGACTTGACAGCAATTGCTGGTGTCTGCAGCCCAGTGAAGTGTCTGTAGAGCAAGCAAACACCCACAACTCCAGAAATGAAGACACTGCTCCTGAAACACAAAATAAAGTACGCTCTGAATTAACTGATTCTGGATTTATGGTTATGCATGTCACAAGATATAAATAACACTAAGGGAAACACTTACTAATTTTGACTGGGGCTTGTATGTGTGAAAAACTATTTGTAATACCAGGAGTGTATACTTGTATAATGTCAAGATACAGTGAAATTATTTCTTTCTGGCAGCGGAGAAATGCATTTCAGGGGAAGGGCCTTTAGAGGTGGGAGTTGAAATCAAGTCATCTTCCCCTCCCACAAGTCATGACAGGCGTAGCCGTATACTTAGGCAGCACGATGTGACTGCCCTGAGGACTGGCGACTGAATAAATCTAAACAACAATATTTCGATATAGACTCTTCCTTGCTACTGTGCATTTCTATGTGCTCTGTCAGCTAGAAGTAATTGCACTGTACATTAATAAATTACAGAGCTTGTACATATTTTTTGGGGAGCGGGCAAGAATTGGATTTTTAGTAGTTATACATAGGTCTTATATCATAAAAGCTTAAATGCTGGAGTGGCAGAAAGTCAGAATGAACATCCGGAATGCTTCTCCAAAGATCCTATAACCTGTTTCTTTGCACTTTCAAACATCATACTGTTGGCAACCGTTATACTATGTTTACTTAAAGCTAGATGGCAATAACATGAAGATTCGTTCAGATAGAAAATGAAACAATTGCGGGACAAATGACATCCTGCACAGGACATTAAAAAAATACCAAAATAATTGCAGGATGGTTGGTCAGCCTAGAAGTGATCATTTTGTTCTGCATCTGGCAGAGCTTATGAAATTTCATTTTCATTGTCTTCTGAAAAATTGTCACTTTAGAAATACGGGTCTCTCATTTAGCTGAAATTTTTTTAAAACAATGCACGATCCCATTTTCATTATTCAGGATGTCCAGTGAGGCAACTCGAAGAAATTCAAGCATAATTCAAGGATTTCAAGGCTTGAATTTCCGAAATTCAAAACAATGATTTTATTTACTAATATTAAAAATATATGAACATAGGACACGAGTGAATATTATTAATGACTAATATTTCTGAAAATGGTAAAATTTTCGTAAAAACTATCAACTTAAAAGAAATATTATCTTCTATGCGATTTTTCCCGATGGTTTAAAAAATTCAAGCATAATTCAAGGATTTTTTCCGATGTGGAAAATTCAAGCATAATTACCGATTTTCCCGTTTTTCAAAGCTGCTGGACACCCTGTTATTAATCCTTCAGAGCCGGAAATATTCTTATATCATTCATTGATTCTAAAATCTGTGCATGTAATATACTCTACACTCTCGAAGTCACTCCAGCCTGCAGCAGATTCTTGGACGAGAGGTGGCAAAAAGCAGAGACTATAGACTCAGACTTCTACTGCACCCTGACCATGAATGACCAGCAGTGGAAAGAACCCAACTTTGACCTGCACCATCTTTATACAAGAGTAGCGGCCCATGGACTTCATCACCGCATATGTAATCAATGCCGATTTCACGACGCCACCGATAAGTGCATATGCAAATGCAGTGCTTATCACATCACTGACTGACTCTCATACTATGCAAATGATGAAAACTTTTTAGTGTACACAGTGTGTTTGATCGTAATTAATAAATATACTCGTATATAATGCAATTGTTCAGAGCCAACTATGTTTTGGAATTAAGACTAAAACAACCTCCAAGATGTGAAGAGAATAATGACTACTTAATGCAAAGGAAAAAATATAGTATACCAACAGGAGTGAGCAAGTGTACAAAACAATACATACCACAGGAAAGTGTTGAGAAACGGTGAGTGTCGTATGGGATGGTAGAAACTCACTCTGAAGTCTGAGTGCTTCTGGAACTCTTTCAGAATATCGGAAGCACTGAAACAAGAAAAAATCATGGCTTATAGTACCTTCGCAAATTGAATTCTGGAGACTTGTTAAAAATTCTGACAATCATGGCAAGTCACTGCCATTTTGAAAATTAATTGAGTTAAATAAATAAATAAATAAATAAATAATATGCAGACATGTGTCCATGAAACTACAGAATACTGTTTCTCTTGAACATTACATGAGAATATTTTAGGAGAAATATTCATCTGATACTGGGATTCAAACCCCAGAGAGGTAGGCCATTAAGGAGAATCAGTCATAGGATAAGGATTCCTAAATACTTGTCATAATATGCTAGAATGTCCCACCCTATGATATGAGCAGAGGAAGTAAAAATTATGATTGAATTATGGTCTATATTTCAGTGCTTTAGTACATAGCCCTTAATATCTGTACCTATGTTAGAATAGAGAAGAATATTTTGTTTTCTGAATGGGAATTTGCTGATGTGAAACTCTGTTTCAATACATTGAGAGGCAGCCAATGGCTTGTAACTAGGTATAGTCTTCATGAATAGCATTGTGTCTGCATTTAAATGGTCTGTGTGGCCGAGATAAGGCTCTGTGAATGAGTTCAATAAGCTTCACTAGAGATGCTGCTGCTGCTGGCAAATTTAACTATTCAATGCAAACAAATTGTCTTCACCTCAGTTAAATAGCACACTATGTCCACTCCCATTGTATCAATTCATCCCTGTGACAACACAATACAATGTTACTGTACATGCCTAAGTGGAACATACTTCTAAACACACACATATATATTTCTCTGCCTGTCTTTTTCACTATTTATAAAAATTGTACCTTATCTATTCTCCATCACATTACTGTATTATACTCTTCATCCTTTGTTATAGGACAGCTCCTTACCTGAGGATAAAAAATGCTATCAAACACTCAGAATGTTAAAGATCACATTATATTCATGTCATAAAATGTTTAGATTTTTAAATATTCATCTTTATGTATTGGTTTGATTGTTTTTCTTAGTTTTCTATTAATTATCGTATCAATAATGAATTTCTTTATTAAGTGCCAGAATGGTAGGCACACTTTAGGAGATTGTGTGGTGGGCAGAAGATGTTTGTCCGCCCGTCCGTGTTTCTGTAGGTGCAATAACTTGAATACGCTTTATTGGATTTTCATGAAGCTTGGTATATGCATTTATAACGTCCATGGGAAGAAACTATTATGATCGAACGCTGATTTTTCTGCACCCAGAGCCGATAACCTATCCTACCTGCATCCATGTGATATAGGTTTTTATATTACTGTAAAATGGAATATAACCAAATCACACCATATTTTACTATTTTAATCTTCCTTTTCATTTCTTAATCTTGATTTACATTTTAATCCATCCAGCAGCTAAATATAATGCGACCAGTTGCTCAAGCAGTAAAATAATTGATGTACCAATCGCCACCAAGATTTAAAAAGTCACTACCTTTTAAAGTTGGTACCTCCAAACTTTACCATCATCTTCAACAGCTGTAAGCAATTAATTTCACCTAAGTAATATGTTTATTATTCACCACCTTCGAGAAAAAATAGTATGCAATACAAGGGCATTTAGTGCATAAAATAGTCTCGGAAAATAAAAACATTTGCAAGCACCTCTTTTTTTCAAACTTTCCCTCCTCTCTATTAGAGAGCATTTTTGACCTAGTGTAGCAATATACTATTATGGACTCAGGGGTTCTCGAAACATACCTTAATACTGCATGGAAATTTAAGAGCAGAACGCAATATGTGGATATCGTCTGCCTATAACACTAAGGTACTTCTGAACTTAAGCTGTTTTTGCAAGCAACTTCTCCTAGTTCCGCTCTACATATCTTACTTGATATTGCTGCATCACCTGCATGATTACTGATAAGGCCGCCTATTGTGTCAATAAACATTACAGCTGTGTGTACTCCATGCTCCATTTTGTAGAGCATTCATGTGTAAACAACAAGGTATACTGTGCACTATTTGATTCGTAATCAAGTAACCATTTTTTCAGACATACTAAGTTGCAGAGTAGATCTACTTTTAGTAGGCATGTTTCTGTAGATCAATAATTGTAATTAGACCTAAGATAGTAGAGATAATGTCATTAGGTATAGGATCGTCTTGCAATACGGCCACCGAAATTGCATTTGCCTATTTCTCAAACATGAATTGACCATACAGGAGAGCAGGAGATTCAAATTTAAAACATGTGGTCGTATTACAAGACTGGACCCTATATGCTGTAGACCAGTGTGCCGCAAAACATTCGTGGCGGTGTGACAATGGTGAAAAATGTATTAAAACAATATAGTTTAATATACATTTTTAAGAAAGAAACAAGAAATATATTCCAAAGGCCGAAAAATATTTATCCAAAGATGTTCAAGAATAGACACTAGTAATTAATAGTTCAATAATTGGTGCTGGATTGGTTGAGCCCTTCATCATTACAAAAAAATCCAAAAATAAAAAAATAAAAAATCTAAAATTAAAAAATCCAAGATTTTAAAAATTAAAATCTAAAAATCCAAAAATCCAAAATATAAAATTTAAAAAATCCTAAAAATAAAAATATTCGAAACCCAAAATTTAAAAAATTGAAAATAAAAATTCCAAAATTATAAAATTCAAAGATCCAAAATTTTAAAAATTCAAAAATTATATGAAAAAAAAAAAACAAGTTTTACTTCTGTCGCGTGACGTTCCACGCACCCGATTTTTTATGTTCCTCAGTGCCGATAAAAACACTGTTACTCCGTGGCGCTACATCCCTGGAAGGTACTTGGCCTACCACCCGGCCGCTGTGTCGATCTACCAGAGGCAGATGGCAAAAATGGGGGCATGTGGTCAGCATGCCGACACCCATGGCCGTTAAAAACCCACTATTATTTTGTTTATATTTTATTAATACAATATAATAAAAGGTTTGTATATATATATTTTTTTTTTAATTTCTATTTTCGCAGCTAAAACGGAATAAAGTGTTTAATTCTTTTCCCCCCAATCTCACCTAATCGCCGTCCCTGTACCTATAGTACGAGCAGAGAAAATAAAAAGAGATGTCCCAGGAATTTTTAGCTTCTAAGGATTGTCCATCAGCAAACAAAGGGTGTTTGCTTTTTCGAGCACCATTCATCAGCTTCCAGCGCTTATTTAAGATTTTGCAGGCCATTCAGTAGCAGTAACAAACGCTTTAAATAACTGCAAGTTTACTCCACAGACAATGTTTGAAATACTATCTCATATCTCTGAATAGATCAGCCCACGTCTCTCTGCTTCCTTCTTCAAATAAAATAATGCACATGGTAGTGACTACAGCTATAATTTTACTTCTGTAGAATCCCGGTATATTTTAACGTTGGATAACTTCATATACTGCCTATTCTTCCCTCTGAAACTGAAATTCAAGTATTTGAAAATATCGCGACTAACTGAAATGATCGCAACTAATGGAAACGATCGCGACTAATAATTGAAATGCTCGCAAGTAACTGAAATGATAGCGACTAATGGAAACGATCGCGACTAATTGATATGATCGCGAGTAATTGAAATGATTGTGAGGAATTGAAATGATCAAAAGAAATTGAAACGATGGCGACTAATTGAAATGATCGCGAGTAATTGAAACGATCGAGAATAAATGAAATGATCGTGAGTAATTGAAATGATCGCGAGTAATTAAAATGATCGCGTCTAATTGAAATGATCGAGAAAATGAAGTGATCGTGAGTAACGATCGCGACTAATTGAAATGATCGTGAGTATTTGAAATGATGGCGACTAATTGAAATGATCGTGAGTAATTGAAATGGCCGCGAGTAATTGAAACGATCGCAACTAATGGACATGATGGCAACTAATTGAAATGATCGCGAGTTATTGTAGTGAACGCGAGTAATTGAAATGATCGTAATTTAAATGGTCTCGACTAATTGAAACGATCGCGACTAATTGAAATGATCGTGAGTATTTGAAATGATCGCGACTAATGGAAACGATCGCGACTAACTGAAATGATCGTGAGTAATTGAAATGATCGCGACTAAATGAAATAATCGCGACTAATCGAAATGACCGTGAGTAATTGAAATGATCCCGATTAAATGAAATCATCGTGAGTAATTGAAATGATCGCGACTAATGGAAATGATGGCGACTAATTGAAATGATCGCGACTAATGGAAATGATGGCGACTAATTGAAATGATCGCGACTGGTTGAAATGATCTGCCTGATTGATATTGAGGGAATCTTTAAGTTGTACAACCAGAAATACAGAATCAAAAGAAGCAAAGGAAAAGTGAACTATGGAATTCTCTATTGATCCTGAGTCGCCGGAACAGGGAAACCCGGTGCAAACACATTTGTTCCTAAACTCTGTTGCCTTCATTTCCAGGAGCGCCGTATTTTTGTTTATTTTGTTGCGGAAAGGAAACCTGTAAATTGCATGGGCTACCAACAGATAGCGTATTACCGTTTCGCTTTTGTTTAGAACACGGTATACTCCTTGAGAATACACTCCAGTCTTTTGTTTGTTCCAGACAGGTAATATGCACCAATATATCATGGCCTTCTTGAAAGCTCTGCTTTCGTGTCTACAATAAAAAAAGGAAAACGAATAAACAGCAGGAAGCGAAAAAAAATTCGCAAATTTAGAATGTTAGCGTAATACAGCAAAATGAAGATGTAGCCATCGTCCGCAATATAGATTTAATTGTTGAAAACCTCACTGTAATAAGCACAGAGCAGTTGATTGGAAGGCAAATTACGAGTAGAATAGTCGTTCATGTGGAAAATTAAGTCACGGTTGAATTTCTTTCTCCAGCTCTCGAGAAGGAAAGTTTTTACATTTTTTCAGTCTTGAAGACGAATAACTCAGACAATAGAGAATATAGAATATAACTGCATAAATTTACAGGCCCCCTTTAATATATTCTAATGAACAATTCTACCATTTCTTTCTCAAATTTGCATAACTTATTAGTTTTTAAGTATACCCTGTAGTACAGTTATTCGCTGCATACCCCCAGGGGGCTTGTTCTGAGTGTGATAAGTCGTTCTTCTTCGTTTCAAATTTGTAATACCTATTATAAGGACCTAGAGTTTGAAAATCGAAAGTCCTTCGTAAGTTAATTTCGAATATTCTGTCAGCCGTAAGATCACTGCTTACTAGATAAAAGCTACCAATAGTGCTCATCACAAGATTGAGGGCGTCGTGGTAGTCGTTTACATGAAAAATCTATGAAAGCACACGAACTAGTTTGCACCGAATCGAAATTGTGTTTTAAATCAAAGGACATTTATATTATTTCAATTTCCAAACAAGTTATGTTGGATAAAATAATGTGTTTTCATTCTGTTCACTGCAAAAATGTAACGGATTATACAAGTAATAACTACCTTCGTGCTTTGTTGTATAAAAACAAAACTAACCATCCATGAATCGATTCGAGTTACCATGTTGTGACCAGTGCTATCAATGGTGCAATGGTTAACCTAATTCAGGTAAGGTAACAGCAGAACAGAATAAAAGCACACGAACTGGTTTGCACCGAATCAAAATTGTGTTTTTATTAATGTACATTTATACTATTGCAATTTCCAAACAAGTTATGTTGTATAAAATAATGTGTTTTCATTCTGCTTAATGGCAGCATGTGACGTATTAATCACCGCACGTTGACCCCTTACGTGTCCAGTAACGAGTAGGCGTAATATCAGATAAAATAGCATTCTTGCGACCCGAGGAAGGATATTATGAAATAAACGATCGTGATTGGTCTACATCCGAGGAATTACTAAATGTTATTGGTCAATATCAAACATGCGGCGTATGAGTGGAATAGTCAGTATGGTGGCACTGGTAGTTATTTATCTGAACACTGCTAAGGCTTAGAGAGAATTTTTCAGAACGAGGTTGTAGGTTAACTCCTCAGCTAACTATATTGAGTGGAGGAATTCTTTGCTTGAAGCGTTTTCAATAGAAACTCCCCGCATACTCGTTCTTCATCTTTCTTCCTTTTTTTGTGTGCGCCCGGCGCTCGATATGAAATAATTTTCCAATAGACTGGCACTGCAGACTTCCTAGCGACATAGCTTACATCGTACTCCCACGACCGTCTCCAACATCATCCGCAATACTCGAGTGTATTATTTATTACTGTTCTTGTAAGTTCTGTAGCTGTGATTTGTAGCACTTCCTTCCCTCTGCCTCATAAGTTACAAATATTTTAACTCTCACTTAATTAAAAACTCATTTTGGAGTTTATGTTGGAGTCACGTACATTTTGAAACCTTATGAATAGCTAGTAGTTCTGTGAACACTAGACCTCACGTCAAAAAGAATCAAAGACCTGCTATTTCTCTCTGTTATGAAATGGAATAAAAAAATATATAATTCCTTACACACGTTGTTTTTCAAGTATGAATATATGTACTATATAAAAACCACCCTGCGTATTTATGTGATGAACGCACTGCCAACGCCACCTATTAACGAGACAGTATTCAATTGTGAGATTAATTTCCATAGCAACCGGGAAAAAAAGAGCATTGAATGACTTGAACGAGGGGGATTTTTGGGCTAGGGAACTCGAATCTGATGTATTTTTTTCCCCGGGCATCGCACTCTAATCGCGAATTCTACATCGAAACCGGGATTTTATTTTTGTATTATCAATTGTTTTAATTGTTTACCCATAATTCTGGTAAGGTTCATGAGTCAGTAGTACCTACTTTTAATTGTTTCATTTCGGATCTTTATGCCCATACGGAAGAAAAAGGTTAGCTCTATTCTTTCAATTCCTTACATATATACGCGGCTTTGTCCTGACTGACTGACTGAATGTTCACAGGTAGCTCTTTGGGAGTGCATGATTAGGGATTTCAACAAATTAGAGAAGCTATAGATATAATTCATTAGTGTAAATAAATAATGAAAAATTAAATCCACGGAAATAATGCACAATGTGATGCACTCACATAACTTTCTCTGCCCTGGACCCAATATGAACTTATCGTACTGGTTTCTATGATGAAGGTATTTGAGCCTTAGGGCATACACTTACACAGTTGCCACTGCAAAGACTCACCCCTACGTTAAATTCATTTAGAATTATCGTTACCTTAGTGTTCCTGAAGTCCTTCCATCAGGTATAGCTCACACCAAAAGAAGAAGAAGAAGAAGAAAAAGTTTACTACAGAAATGACCCGCGTACCTAACTCTCAAATCTTATTCATACACAGAGATCACGATCTACCCATTGCTAGAAGTAAACACTGCAGTCAATAATAATACTATTACTTCTGCAGTTGCGACAACTTCTCCTACAGGCATGTACTGCGTGTAGTCTAAACAGAAGACTCAAGGCGTAATCTTCACTTATCTTCAAGAATAAAATAGGGAAACCCGGGGAAAAGGGGGCTGGTGGGGGTGTGAGGAAGAGATGGGTGTAGCTGTCATAGTCCTTCCTTCAACGAGTACGTCAGATACCACAATCACACATTTTATTCAATAACTTCGCTTATCGATTTCATGCAATTCTTAAGGATGCTTATTAAGTGTGTGGTACTTTATGAGATTGCGTAGGAGAAACGTTAAACTTCGCAAACTTATAGCTTTTAGCCTATAACCGATGGGAAAATTCCAAAAAGTAATTTCCTACTGTCCAAAAATAGCTATTTATGTATCAAGTACGCAAAATAACGCTTTAGCGGACGAATCTAGTATAGCGGCCGAGGCGAAAGCCGAGGCTGAAATACTGGATGAGTCCGCTAAAGTTTTTGCGTACGTGGTGCATACAATATTTTTTAGTGATAGCTCTCTAAATTATATGAAATGAAACAAAAATACCGTATATAATTAATTATAATGAAAGGCAGTCAACCATATTCTCAAGGCCCTCTCAAACGCAAGACAACAATGAACCGTACGTACCAAAACGAAACGAGGTAGGCTATAGATGAGTTATATGAGTCGCTGATTTGTAAACAATAATAAATACAAACTAGTATTTATGAAAAGCTTGTGAAAATATGAATTATAATCCCGAGGAAATTTCACTCCAAGTCAAAAACATTGAATTGGAGCCGGTGCCAGCAACATAACGGCAGAAGGAATAGGGAATATATTGCAGTTAAATGCTGGTGCATCCATGTAAACTATGTGAACGAGATGTGAAAAGTTGTTGGCTTATATTTGTTGTCATGTGATGAAGTGGGCTGCCGTGTTTTGCGAAAAATCCTGGTAAAGTTTCTGATTATCATAAAGAAACGTGTTGGCTTAAATTTGTTGTTTTATGACCAATTATATGCGTAAATCCATGTTAAAGTTGGTGTGACTGGTCAATGCCGTCTGGGTTTTGTTTATAGATTGCCATGACGACTTTAAAGGTCAAGGCCGCTAAAATTGCATTTTGAATGCATTTTGAATGCACTTTTATGCAATTTTAGCGGCCTTGTCCTTTAAAGTGCAGCTTTTCGGCGTGTTACCAGTCCGATAAGCAGCTGTTTTAGAGAGCGTGTACTAAAAAAAAACTTAGAAAGGTTTTGATTGCTTATTTGTACGCCTTCAGATTTTTGGCAAAAATAAAGAAACATCATGTAGTCCAGTCAATGAATGCTCAAAAAGAGGTGTAGAGGGAAATGGAAGGAACACAATTTTTGACTTTGGGACTTTGTTTGGACTAGTAAGGAGGTAAACATACTAAAAGTCCCCACTCCTAGGGGGTGAGCGGGGGGCAGGGGGCCCTTAGAATGTCCCTTTTTTCGGTTTTTCGCTTATATCTTGGAAACTATGGGTCCTAGCGATAAAATCTTTCTATACAAAATTAAAGATGACAAAATGCTCCACAAGATTGATTCCATTCATGTTTTTGCTATCTCACCTAGTTTTCGAGATATCTGCGCTCAAAATTAGCTAATTTTGAAAAAAAATAAAACTGCCTCGCGTTTTTTGCCTTATTCCGTTAGCTAACTTTTCGGCCCTCTGTCCTACGAAAAAGTCATAAGGAAAGAAGTTGTAGAGCATTAAATTCTCTTTAAGAATATATGATAGTTTACTTCTTTATCTTAAACCGTTCAAAAGTTAGAGCAATTTTAACTTTATGTGTAAATTCCAGGATTTTGCATAAAAACTTAACTTTCGTATTTTCTATGATTTCACTGCTCTAACTCTGTATAAAAGCCAATATTACGTATTTATATGTATAAATAGTATGTACTGTATATAAGTTGTACATAAATGAATCAATATATATGTATATATGTGATGTATTTTGTAATATATTTTCACGTAATATATATGCTTATGTATAGTCCAGTCAATGATTGATGAATAGAGGGAAATGAAGGAACACGGTTTTTGACTTTGGGACTTTGTTTGGACTAGTTAGAAGTTAAACATACTAAAAGTCCCCACTCCTAGGAGGTGAGCGGGAGACAGGGGGGCCCGTAGAAGGTCCCTTTTTTAGGTTTTTCGCTTATATCTCGGAAACTATGGGTCCTAGCGTTATAGCACTCTATACAAAATTAAACCTGATAAAATGTTCTATCAAGACTGATTCCTTTCACTTTTTCGCTATCGGAAAATCGGAAATGTGATCAGAAATTAATTTTCAAGAATAACAACTATTTTTTCTAGAGTTTGAAAATAAGTATCAAACTGTCTCGGAAAGATCGAGCACTCCCCCTTTCGAATGTTAGCTCATAAATCAAGATTAACGACGAATGGGTGTCTGTGGATCCTTTTTTGCTATTCCAGCGCAAATCCATAAGTAAGAAAACCGACGAAGATTTGAAAACTTATTTGCAATATGAATTTTGGCCTTCTTCAATGAGGGTGGGATGAGGAAATCGACGAAGTCAGTTTTCTCTAGAAAGAGCTCAATCCAACTATCAAAGATGTACGTGTGACACACTTTGACATTCTGATGGACGGAGGACTTCTCCTGCACAAAGTTATTTGGCAAAGAGGTTCCACGATATCTGGCATTTGCTCATCCTCAAGTACAAAGGTCGTTGAGCAGCAAAGGCGGTACCGTCTCAGTAAGTCAGCAGACATACATCTCAATCAGGAGACAGTCATAACTGTGAAGCAGGAAGACTTCCTGTCAAATGTCTACAAAAAAAGTCTGCTGATTAACATGCTGAAAGTCACACTACAGGCGCATGTAGTCAGAACCCTGCAAGCACGGAATGTTGCGGATGTCCTCATTGTAAACATTGGCTATGGAGTTGTCACATACCACCGCTGTTGCAGTTATTGGTGAGGATGTCGACCTAATAGTCCTGTTGATGGCCAAAACACCTAGTGACCAGAACATAATTTTCGTCAAGCCTGGGCGTGGAAACATAAAACCTACATTGTTTTCTACCCAGGGGCTGCGAGACTTACTATTTCTGAATGCCTTCACTGGGTGCGATACCACCTCAGCAGCCTTCCGAAAGAGTAAGCTGGGATTTATCAAACTGCATTTGAAGTCTCCAGATGTCCAGGGAACTGCTACAGTTTTCTCAGACCCTTCCTCAAACAAGGATGATGTAGAGGAAAGTGTATTTTGAGGTGGTACGGAGCCCCACCTAAAGAGAAATCTCTAAACGCTTACCGTTACCAATCCTATGTAAAATCGGTAGCCAATATCAAGCCGGACATCTCGTGGCTCCCACCAACTGAGGGGGCAGCGAAGCATCATTCTGAGGATATATGACAAAGTCGAGATGTGATTGGGACATGAGCCGCCTCCTCAGATGTACGGGTGGGAGTTAACTAACAAACCCCGGTGCACAGTGAGCAGCAGGCTGCACCGGATGAAATATTAATTTTTTTGTCGGTGCACAAAGGATTCTGCCACCACCAAATGCGGATGCAGAAAGGCATCTCTCAAGTGTTCCCCTGCGTGCCAAAACTGCCACGGGAACTGTCTTAATGGGGGCCCCCTCTTGGTCAATGAGGATGAAGAACTCGACATTGATCCTCTGCCAGTTATCCTAGAAGATGTATCCCCTTTCTCAATGGATGAAGAAGAAAACGAAGCAGAACAATATCCAGGACCAAGTTACCATGACGAGGAAGGACCCTCCGGCTCCAAGAGAGTCAGGAATTTATAGTTCAATTGTACTATAAGGTGTAAATATATTATTAAATTGAATGTAACACAGTTTCAAAAAACATTCACGAGTTAATGTGTTAATAAAAAAAAAGTTATGTACAAATTCTTGTTGACTCTGGAATCATCCTACCCCAATGCCTTTTGGAGCGAATGTGTAGTTAATATAGGCCTATATATTATATTAACTGTACATGATATATTATATACATTGAATACAAGTATTATTGCCCATGTAGAGGGCAATTATGGCTCCCAAATAACAATAAAGATTCAGCGATCCTCGATAAATTGTCAATTTTGAGTATTATCAAAACTTTCCATCATATATTATAGTAATTGTATTTCTGTGGGGTAAATGATGGAGCTCTCAAAGTGGTTCCACTAGGTTCGGGGTTCGAAATTAGTATTAAACGACACCAAACAATATTACTTTGAAGAACTCCATATATACTTGAAAATATATTATAAATACATAGCATATATATATATATATTTATATATATACACATAATTCCTTTATGTGCCATTTATATATATAGTACATACTATTTATACATATAAATATATATAATACGTATATTTTGGATTTATATAGAGTTTCAGCAGTGGAAGAACGGAAATACGAAAGTTAAGTTTTTCTGCAAAATCCCGGAATTTACACATAAAGTTAAAATTACTCTAACTTCTGAACGGTTGAAGATAAAAAGTAAAGTAACATATATTCTTGAAGGAAATTTAATGCTCTACGACTTCTTTCCTTATAACGTTTTTGTTGGACGAATGTCCGAAGAATTAGCTAACGAAATAAGGCAAAAAACGCGAGGCAATTTTATTTTTTTTCAAAATCATCTACTTTTGAGCACGGATATCTCGGAAATTAGGCGAGATAGCGAAAAAATGAACTGAATCAATCTTGTGGAGTATTTTGTCAGCTTTAATTTTGTATAGAAAAGTCTTAACGCTAGGACCCATATTTTCTGAGATATAAGCGAAAAACCGAAAAAAGGGACCTTCTAGGGGCCCCCCTGCCCCCCGCTCACCTCCTAGGAGTGGGGACTTTTAGTATGTTTACCTCCTTACTAGTCCCAACAATGTCCCAAAGTCAAAAATTGTGTTCCTTCCATTTCCCTCTACAACTTTTCATTGACTGGACTAATGGCCATGCATGGAGTGAACAGGATCCGATCGAAATACGCATGTTTACTTCTAAACATTCGCCACGTTTATATGTATGCAAACTGTTTTTCCAGTTCATACTAAAACTAGAGCTGCGTATGGTTACAAGAAATTACAATCCGTCTCCGTCAGATCGAGTAACCGCGAATGAGTCAACTTACGCGATTCAAATTAAGGTAATCCAATTTGCGAGGTGTAATTTCACAATAGTGACGTCACATTTATCACGGCCTTCTTAATGAAGATATAAAATCCGTGCCTCACTTGTCTTAATTAGCTGGAACTGTTCATTCCCACACAAGAGAAAAGAAAAACAGAGAAAAATAAACCTCATCAAGACTGATGGCTCATAACTCTCACTCCATTTCTACAGGGTGTTAATGAATAACATCGAAATATTTTACCTGTATATGTTGAGGACATAGACAAGCAACTTTTATTAGGAGATTTTTGCTCTATGAAGTAAAATGTGTATGCTACAGGGCATTCAAGACATTACAATTTTGTGCTCATAAGTCAATAATTGCGCGAAATAGGGTTAAAATTTTCATTAAACTGACTTCATGCCTTCCTAGTGATCGATAAGAACCTGATTCTTAATCATCCACCCACAGCTATATCAAAATTTAGAAATTTCATAATGTGCAAAATTTACAGATTAATCACATGACTGGCCACCACTGAATTAGTCTTCTTTTATTTATAACTTCTGACTACAGTGTTAAGAACGAAGTTCCTTTGTTTTGCATTTTTTCAAATGTTAGAAGTCAGTGGCAGCCTTGCCCTGGGAGATTTTATGCTGTAACAGGAAAAATTGAATCTATAGATCAAAAATCTAATAAAAGTTGCTTGTCTATGTCCCCTCTATACACAGGTAAAATATTTCGATGTTATTCATTAACACCCTGTATGTAACACTACGTTGTGAGGAAAATAGGATTCTCCGCTCCATTTCAAAGAAACCATTGCATTTTGAAGTGCAAAAGTCAATAAAAGAGGTCTCCGCACGTAAGGGAAATACAATCAGTACCAGAATCGTTTTGTTTAATCAGTGATAATTGCAATATTATGATATGCAGAAAATAAGTTATTTTTGTAATCGATTTCCAAGTTAAGCTCCAGATCGATTCATTAAGCAGGGCTTGCGGAAGAACAAAAGTATAAAGTTTGATAAGCATATGTGAAGGAATATGTGGGTAGTGTTATTTCTCAAAGCTAACTGTATTGCAACTTCCAAAGCCGAATATGAACAATGTACCTCAATTTCGACATTTAGGAAGCGTGATCCACTGCACGCAAGAAATTAGGGAAAGGATAGCAATAACCAAAACTGCTTTTAAAAAAACTGTTGCCCGAAAATCTAGATTTGCAGCTAAGAAAGGAGCTTAAGAATTGCTATCTAAGGAATGGTGAAACACAGATGCAGAGGAAAATGGAAAAGAAATACTTAGATAGTCTTGGACAGAATAACGAATGAAGTTTTAAGAAGAGTGGACGAGAAGAGATGTATCTTGGAAGTTGAAAGAAAAAGAAAAACTAACTGGTTAGAACACATCATGACAGGCTTCTGCTGGATGTAATCGAAGGAAATATAAAAGGATCAATAAAACTTTGTAGAGGAATTGAGATGCTGGATAACATCAAGAAGAAAAGAAGTTATGAAGATTTAAAAGATTCAGCAAAAGATACAGTTGGAAAAAGGAATTTCACGTGTATAAGAGGATACCGAAATTTCTACCTTTTTTTATGTGAAGGTCCATTTTGTGTAGAAAAGAAAAATTCAAGTCTAATTTTTTTTTAATAATAATAGAGGGGCCCGGAAATGTTGACAGTAGCCCCCCTCGGCAGTGTTTTGGTAAAAACGATATGACTCAGCCAATTCTTAAGATATTTCACAATTTTCTCTTTCATTTTATTCACAAGAAAATTTACTAAAAATTGGCTTCTTTAGAATTTATATTTACGTTCTAGATACTCCATAAAGTGAGTTAGAATTTCATTAATGCGTTTATTACAATTCTTTACTTCTATATGTAAATCAAATATAAAAATTCTAACGAAATAAAAGTTATCTAAATATATTGTTTAATACCTGTGCAAAATTTCATCTTTCTAAGTCGAACATTCTCTGAGTTATATAAATATTTATTCAAGCACAGTACACTGAAAATACAGTTTATGGGAAAATGCAACCAAAGTTAAACATGCCAAAAAAAAAGCTTCATCTTACTTCATACAATTCAGAATGTACCAGAGAACTTTCTGCCATCTAGTGTGCACATGAAGTACTCTGACTATACTGCTACCACTGTGGTCGATAAACATGCAAACTGCATTTATCTACAATCGCGGTAAAAATGCAGTAATTAGAAAAAAATATGGGAGGTGGGCGTTCTTAATCCCTTGCGAGGAGATTTAAAAATGGCGTCATATGACGTCACTGAGCAGCAATGGGACTTTAAATTGTTTAACATATTTCCAACATACCAAAGAGTAATTTAAGAGCAAAAAAATTTTGTTTTTTACCGAAATTTCGGTGTCCTCTTACCTTAACCCGCGATCGATCGCGTTGTTAGAATGGACCTAACAATTGTGTAAATCTTTTAATAACTCGCATATATATTGCAAAAGAGTTGTTTTGCTAGTAATGCCTTCTACAGTATCCGTTTTTTATATTTGTGCAACTCAACTGAAACATATCACATGCGTGTCAGCAGCGGTATAATTACAAAACGGGGCAGCGTGTTAGGTGTAACCTAACAAGTGAGTGATGGCGTGACACACTTTCACTGTCTGTTGTCTTTATACAATTAGCTATTCAGAATTACAGCAAAGTCTACAGTAATAGTTCAGATAAATTCATGAACTGTTAGTGAGAGGTTGATATTTTATTGGTGTTGATTGATTGTATATGTAAGGTAAAGTTCTTGAATATTATTATTATGATTTTCTGATTCTTTTTCACTTTCAAATGTTACAACACTATAATAATAACACAGCCCAACAAAAAAGAACGTTTTGTTTGGTGTCTCAGATGTTTTACTGGATTTTGGCTCTACTTAGTGCGCTGATTCCAAATATGCAAACAGTTTTTCTCTACCAGCTCAACTTTTATATAGATTTTATTCATGAACTCTTAGTCTAGCGAAACAAAATCTTGCTTGATAATATAGCTATACCATACTTTGGACACGTAGGACGAAAACTCTATGAAGTACAGAGAAACTAAAAGCTGGATTATTTTTTGGCCCTCAAATTGACAGCTCATAAGTTATAAACGACCGTACAATATGTGATAATATCAATCTTTTTTTAAAGACCCCATGTTTGTAATGTTAGTGTGTTGCTTTTTTCTTCACATGATTTAGAAGCTAAAAATAGGCACTGTTTTTTATTTATATCAAACGTAAAATGGGAAAATATGCATATTTGTAATACCGCATCTCAAAAACTAAAGCTGATAGGGCAAAACTAATGGCACATTTCGCATCAGCGACCTAAATATACCCAATCATACGTATAAATTCTAAGGCACCAAAATGGCTGTTGGTCTGTGTTATCGGTGAAATCAAAAAGGCAAATTTGTGATGCAATCATCATTAATTTCACATACAGCAAGGTATAGGGGGTCATATGCCTGTAATTTATGTACCTGAAATCGGAGTGCTCATGGATATGTTTATGTCCTAGTGTAATGTGTTTTGAAAAAATAAAGTTAATTTGATTTATTATAACCAGCTTTGAAACTTCTTTTTTATTATACAGAGTGATCCTGAATTCAAGAGAAAAAATTGGAGGGATTGTAGAGTGGAAACAGATAAACATTTTGATATAAGGAACTTATGGTCTAAGGATTCAAAATACAATGCATTGGCATAAAATGTGTTACGGGTGTGCACATCACTGACTAGATATCGAACTAGATAGTGTGTCACAGATGTAAACAATAGTACGAGAAACCCATAAATTACTCGTAAACTCTTGTGAGATTATCTATGAAAAACAGTGAAACACAATCATGGACTTAGGCCCTTTGGCCTTAACTCTGCCAGGCAAAATAAAACATTATTATTATTATTATTATTATTATTATTATTATTATTATTATTGTTGTTGTTGTTGTTGTTGTTATTATTATTATTAGGCCTATTATTATTATTATTTTATTTTATTTTTTCTTTTCTTTCTTTCTTTCGATTAGGCCAGCTTAGGACCACGTGAACCAGTTGTCTTCTTCTTGTCTTCCCAAAACTTCTTCATTCTTTCACGATGTTGCTGTTTCTGTTCTTCCATCCATTTACTTCCCGTTTTCTTCTTGGGTTTCTCAGGAAATTCGCCATCAAATATTGCTTTCCTAAACTTTTCTCTGTTTGCAAAATCCTTCTTTTTGATATTGAGTAATTTCAAATCTTCTTCAACTTCCTTGAAAAATGCTGGTTTAGGTTTTTACTTACACAGTGAACAAAAATTTGTTTGGGAAGTCTGTCTCTTTCCATTCTGAAAATGTGACCATAAAATCTTTAATCTTCTTTTCTTGAAAGTATGCCTATTTTTTCTGTTTGTTTGTATAACTCCTTTTCTGGTCTCAGTTTGTATACGTTATTCTCCCAAATATTATTATTATTATTATTATTATTATTATTATTATTATTATTATTATTATTATTTAGTCTTTACAGCCTGCACATGTTCTTACTCATCAAAATTACGGATTTTCTATGACATATCCTGTATTTTTTAATTTTTTATTTATTGTTTCTGTATGCCGTCCATCTTTCTTATAATTATTATATTGTAAAGGTCAGCCCCTCCTTTGAGCTGCTAGCTCACTGGGGCATACTTGTTAAATAAATAAATAAATATGGCAATCCTACACACTACTATTCTAACAAAGAAAGAGTTATTTGCTAGTTCCTCTAGAAATGACTGTTTTAGATATGCTTCCAGCTCTAGATCAATATGGCCTTGAAGAGAAATGTGGTTTCACAATGGGATTTCTTGGGGTCTTGCCACACAGAATTTATTGCAACACAGCACGAGGACACAGGCCAGTTGGCAAGTACGTACTACAACACTGTAATTAATTAAATATGTTCACAGGTGCTGGCCACACTGTAACATTCAGTGCATTAATAATTAAAAGCATCTTTCAAGTGCATGTAATTATTATTATTATTAGAATAACATGCAGTTTATAACATGTTTTCTTATTTAGATTAATTACTGTGCAATAGAAATTATACAGCAATATCTTTTGATGTTGGCATTAACTCTCAGAGCCATGTTATTTATTGGCCTCACATGGCACAATTATTTTAGTTTCAGGGGTTTAATTATTTTAATTGAGGTCCTGACAATCGTACTGACACAAGTGACAAAGTTTTCATTCTAAGAAAATGGAATAAAAAAATGTCGCAATCTGGAGTTAAATTATTACAGTGGATATGTATAAGAATTTTTGTATTTAATCTAACTCTAAAGGTACTATGGATATTATGTACAAGGGTCGTCCAGAAAGTAAAGAATGATTTGGCAAATAATAATGAAAGATATCAACACAAAACTTTATTTACTCACTAATAAAGCTCATCCTGAACTACTGTATTTTACATACTATAAGACGCTCCGGACCATAAGTCGCACCTTGATTTTAGGATGGAAATTTAAAGGAAAAGAAATTTAATGTGATTCTAAACTAAATATTTCAAAGGGGATAATATACTTCATTGTATAAACAAATTATAACCTTGTACAACGGAATTGGTGTTAAATCACTTCTAACTTAAAACCTGCGTTGTACGAAAATCACTTCTGTACTGGTGACATCGCGTAAATTTTAACAACTAAACTGATTTCTCATAAAAGACTGAAAATATTTTTACACCCCCAACCCTAAATTCAGCATACGGTAAGTGTAATGGGACAAGGCTGTTAGAGGTCATTGCCTTCATTTAAACCATCCGACAGAGACAACTCCTTTCATATAAAAGAACTCAACATTCCTTTCTTTTTGCATTGTATATCTGGCTTCCATCTACCCTCATTTTATGATGTAGGCTTACAGTCTGTGCTAAAATTTGTAACTTTCTTATCGTTTACAACACCTTATTTATAACTATGGTATTCTGCCAATATTTACCATAATTTTAATTTTTTTATTGTACTTCAGACCATTAGATGCACCCAACATTTAAGGCTCTGTTTTAAGGTAAAAATGTGCGCCTTATGGTCCGTAAAATACGGTATATAAACTAAATTTACGCAGAATCAAGAAACAAACTTATAAAATTTATACATCTGATGTATGACTCATTTTACATTATCCTAATGTTTTGCTTTTCATTTCCGCTCTTCATATGTATCATTTATCTCAGAATGCTTAATATGTTTATTTTACTCTTAGTTTATATTATGTACTATTCAGCTTGTTGGCATTATATTTGTATGTACAGTACCATGTATTATGTGTAGGTATTGTATGTAGAGTAACTTTACTCTAAATTTTTTGTTTGTAATTCCAATATTCGTTATAATTTCTGTTACTGTACTGAACTGTGCCGAGCACAAGTTTTTGCTCATTCGAGCACCAGTAATGATTGTATTATGTTTTACAAAGCTAAAATAAGCAAATAACTAAATAAATTTACAAAGATACCTTACTCTATTTTTCAGCGTAATCACTCCATTGCCTTCAAGGCATTTATTGTAATTTGGTACCAGTTTTTCAGTGCTCATGCTATGGTTTTCTACCGCTCAAGACCTGAGCCTGGAGTTTCTGCCAAGAAGGCAAGGAATAAACACAGATGCCTACTGTGCAACTCTTCAATGACTATGACGAGCTATCCAAAACAAGATATGTGGAAAGTTGTCTGAAAATGTGTTTTTGATTCACTACAACACTTGGCCTCATTCGGCTGCTCAAACACAGGCATAACCTCAGCAAGCAATAGTTCCATGGCCTACCCTAATGTATAGATACAGATTCCAAACTTCTGATATGGCCTCGTAGCTAAAAGGAGTATAAACACAGCTGAATTTATTTAAAAAAAAAAAAAATTGATGTTTTAAGTGGGAAATATTTGGACATCCTCCTTACAGACCTGACCTGATACCCTGCGATCTTCACTTGTTTCCAAAACTAAGGGACTTTTTGGATGGAAAAGATTTCCCAACTGATGAAGACTTGGCAGAAGAAGAGTACAACATCGACATTGAAAAACTGGTACCATGTTACAATAAATGCCTTGACAGCAATGGCTATCTTTGTCAATAAAGTTTTGTGTTGATATCTTTCGTTATTACTTTCTTACATCAGTTTACCGACTTTATTAGGCAGTGCAGTAGTTTGATACACTGGAAAATAAGGATTCTGAAAAAATTTTGACAGGATCTTCTCAAGTAATCCAAAATCCAAACCAAAATTGGTGCTAGGAGGTTTGGCAAATTCATTATGCATGAGTTACCCTAGCATAAACACTTTATGTTAATCTACTCAAGACTGAAATGAACTTCCCTGTATTTGCAAAGAAAAATAACATATCAGACTTGCTCTTACCTTCGGTGGTTGCCAACTGCTACAAGAGCTCTGGATCTACTGAAAGGCTTCACATCTACAGCACCGAACTTAGCAAACAGTTCCGCCACCTGAAACAATGATTTTCATATAAAAACAGACAATGCAGTCTTCAAAGATTTCCTTGAATAACTGAACTAGTTAAATATTATATTAACACTTAATGCTTCACTTACGTCGCTGTTTATGAGCAGGACATGTTTCGGGATTCTTATCCCATCTTCGGCTGCTGGTCAACTGGCCAGTTGACCAGCAGCCGAAGATGGGATAAGAATCCCGAAACATGTCCTGCTCATAAACAGCGACGTAAGTGAAGCATTAAGTGTTAATATAATATTTAACTAGTTCAGTTATTCATGTGCTCCACTGTGTATAGTACTTCGTTTTAATTATTATTTCCTTGAATGTAAAAACTTTACTCTCTTTTCTACAACTTATAATGTGTTTGGTCAGTTAATGGATTCTCCCTGCCGAAAATTTTAAGATTTCTCCTCCAAGTACGAGGGTGAGGTTGAGCTTCCACCCCTACAGTACCGCTGCAGCCTTTGTATTGTAGTTGGCCCTGGAGTGTGAATTTGCAAAGTTGCAAACCCTCATCTGCTTTCAAGAGATGAGTTACCAAGCGCATTAATGTATTCTGTGTGTAAAATTCTTAGTTAAGTTGATTTAGTGTAGTGATTTTTATTTAGTTTTATACATCTAGAGTGAAACAGAATGGATCAGCTCATTACAGTGTTGTTTTTGTTGCATTTAATTGTTACTGTTTGTACTTGGAGGAAGAGGTAAACCATTGCATTCAGATACGAAAATGCTAAGTATGGTAGGCCTCTAATTTCTGTTACCAATGTGTGGGAAACAACAATGAAAGCCACTGGATTGTCTAAGAGTGTAATCGGAAAAATTTAAAGTGAGAAACGGACAAAATCCCACGCATAAAGCAAAAAAAAAAGACAAATACTGATACATTTGATTGCAAGACAATTCAGTATCAGACTAGTATCAGACTGAATCATAATCAATTTGGAAGGTGATTCTTATGAGGATGCTTCGGGGGAGGAAGAAGAGGATAAAGATGAAAATGCAGAAGGAAAAGGCACAAATTCATTCTTGGATTCTGAATAAGATATTGTAGCTGTTATCGATTATTTAGCTTATTATGCACAAATTTATAGTTAGTGTATGCTGTAAATAGAAGTGGTAGTCTAATGTTGCGGTTGTCTTCTCCCACTATCACATTACGGTTTAAAATTCGAGGCGGGCCGAGTCTATTAACTTACCAAATGCACTATAATAATGATAAAATAAAGGAAAACAAAAACATTTCAGTATTTCTTATTGGCTGGAGTGAAGCAAGTATCTGTCTTAAAACAAAACTGCACTTCACGCCAGGCAATACGAAGAAGCAGAGAAATTCCTAAAGCCACCAGTCCAACACCAACAGTAAGGTATAAATAACAGCCATACTCGTGCAGACAGCTCACTTCAAGTCCAGCAGTTAACCTCTGAAGATATTCACCACAGACGTGAGCAAAACGTCACCTTAAAAAACCTAACCCCATGACCCAACAGCCTGGAAAACCATATTAATCTGCAAGACTTTGGCTTTTCAAAATTATTTTTTAAGATTCAAGGTGAAGGGAGATGTGTAAAATTGTGAACATAGAAAGTGTAAGGTAAATCCGGAGACAATCCAGGGATACATTTTGTCCAGGGACATTAAGATGAGACTCCCTCCAGAAAATGGGACTTCTAGTAACCTATGTCATGTGTTACAGTATTTACGAGGGTAAGTCAGTATGTATCTGCACTATCTTTTTTTTAAATTTATTGCAACAACAATACAAAACTTTCAATTACCTAATTTTTCAACATAGTCCCCTTGCTTCTAAATGCACTTGATCCATCGTTGCACAACCTTCCTGATGCCCTCAGAATTTTTTTTTCTTTCTTTCTTTCTTTTTGGCTGAGTAACAAGCTGAGTATGCACACCACTTCCTGCAGATGGTTGCTTATGGTTCCTGGCATTCAGTTTGCCACTTCATCAACAGCCACTCTTCGGTTTGTATGAATCATGATACGCACTTGCACAATGTTGGCGTCACTACTAGATGGACAGGATGGACATCCTGTTCTGTCTTCGTCCTTCACACATATCAAACCATTTCTGAACTTTTCAATCCATTCGTAGATGCTTCACTGTGGTAAAATATTGCTCCCATATTGTACAGAAAGTCTTTGATGGATTTCAGCTCTTGGTACATCTTCAGACAACAAAAATGGATCACTACACACTGGTCTTATTTGGTGTAAATGCTGAGCGGTATAGCCATGTTTAATGTGCCAACAGCGCAACACACAGCAAAGTCATAACAGTCAAATATTCCACAAGCGAAGATAAATGAACAAGATGTTGATGTGCATGAGCACAAAGCAATACAGCCAACCTACAAAAGATTAAACCAAAAGTGCGGATATTTATTGACTTACCCTCATACTATCATACCCCAATGGAAATAAAAAGTGCAAAATAATAACTATAATCACCATGGTACTTATGCCATTCTTATTAACACTGAGATAGAAAAAACCATGGAAACATTCTATGGATGTTTAATATTTTCGACTCTCTCTAAATATAACAGAGCACACGAGTACTATGTCCCACACGTGCTTGCATAGCTTCCTAGTTATGCAACCAGGTGTGCTGCATACCTCGTGATGCGTGCTTTATTCAGATCGACGCTCCAGTTCTGATTGATGAGTTCTGCCTGATCTACACTCTCTAAATATAACAGGAAACTGAAAGTGTGTTCCATATTTTGGTGCATTCTTTGAGGTTCTTGTTACATTCAGATCGAGGCTCCTGTTGACTATGCATTTGTTTAATTTACTTATTTAGCTTTGCAGTTGTTTCATTTGAAAGAAGAGGAAGTCCCTCCATATGAAGACTCAGAAGAGGATATGAAGATTGCATCTCTGTTTGATTGTAAGTAATCTGTATATTATGTGTGAAAAGTGAAATTAGTAGCACATATATACAGCTCTTTGTTTATATATTAACTTGTGTTTATCAAGGGAAGTAGTGTGTTAGTGTTAATTTATTACCTCTACTGCTGGGTTCTGTTGCTAAAATGATTAATACATACCCAGCGACAATGAGCCAGAGGCGTCTGGTGACACCCGTCCTCTATGAGGCTTAATGCAGCTTATTTCTTGGCGTTTCAGCCCAATAGCCCAGAAGACCATATTAATCTGCAAGACTTCGGCTCTGAAAGCCTACGTGATTATACAATGGTCATAGGTTTCGAAATTAAACCCTATAAATGAAAAAACCTGTTTTGAAAAGATGACATATCACCCTTGGGCAAATCATAAATTCAATAAGATCTTCAAAGAACATAACATAAAGTTGGCTCCTCACAATAAATTCAAACTCAAGTCATTACTAAGATCAGAATTGAAAGACAAAATTCCTCCAGGACAAAAATTAGGTATTTACATAATAATGTGTAATGATTGTGACAATGTATACATAGGTAGTACAAAAAGGAACCTCTATACGAGATGAAAAGAACATTTCAGAAATATTAGACAAGGGGAAATTGAAAAGTCCGCAGTAGCAGCACATGTATGAAATTCTGATCATGATGTGGTAAAGGAAGCTGCTCTACTTAAAAATCTGCATTATCCAATTCAGTTGACCATATGGGAGAAGATCTACATACAGAAACATAGAAATAACCTCCAGAATTTTGAGATCCCAGGGGAGAACAAGTTAGGCCAAATTGGGAAACTTGTGAAACCACAACAGTGTCACCAGGTGGTACAAGTCGGAAGTGTGGCAGTTTGACATAGCTGACAATGATAGGGAGGTCCTATGAAACCGGTTAGGGAGGACCAAACCGGTTACTATAAGTAATGAATATTAATGAAGTAGTGAGAGTTCTCCAAGACAGTATGTATTAATACTTCCTATAATGAGTTCTCAGTTAAAGCAAATAAATTGTTACTTAATGTAGGTAAGACAAAATAATTAAATTCCAGCGACATATAGATTAGCAACTTCTGTGCTCATATTGGAAATGACGGTTCTCTGACACAAACTGATAGTACAAAATATTTAGGTCTACAATTAGACAAAATCTGCTCACATTAACGACAAAGTGAAAACTGGTTTCACCTTTACATTCAGTGCCTGTGTTGTTAGAGTCACAACAGATTAGCTTGCATTTCATTGCACAACCATTAGGTAAATAACACTAAATAAAGGCACCAATTTCATAAATCTTTTTTATAGTCATTTCTCTACTATTTTTGTTAGGATTTTAGGAAATAAAAGCATCAGGATGGTTACCACCTACAAATTACAATGCAATTCATACAATTTTGTCAATGATTTAATTATTTTGCTGAAATGTGAATAATTATTTCCAATTACTTCTAACTCTTTGCTTACGAGATGTACAGTGCATATGAAATGACCGCAACTCCTGGACTAATGCGACTTTAAAAGAGGACTAGTGCATATAGATACACAACATAAAATCCTAGAGGGAGAACTCGCTGTACTTCTAAAGCAAAACTAAAAGCATTTGTCTACTCCCAGCTGTTTAATATTGGAGTTGTCTTTCTGCTGATCTTGCAACATGAAGTGACTGTACGTTTTTGCACGAACACGAGGATAAGTCAATAAGTATCCACACTTTTTGTCTAATCTTCTGTAGGTTGGTTGTACTGCTTTGTGCTTGTACAATAAAGTTATCTATCATAATAAAAAAGACAGCTTACCTTGGACACATCTATGGAGCGGAATCCTCTGGCCTGCACATGTATCCAGCCTGGTCTTGTACTCAATGGGTCTGGACCATCCAATCTCTGAAAACCACAAGACCTTCTTACAGAAATCATGGCTACAATTTTTTTGACTATGAAAACTATAAAAAATTGCTATTATTATAGGCTTACCATATTTTTTGATTCATATATACTTTACAATGTGAGTAATAAAATTCATAATCATATTTCCTGTATAGGCATTAGTTCTTTCTTTTTTTTTTTTAAATTTGGTATAATTACAGGATTATTTTTTTTAAACTTTTCATTTTTCCATGTAAAATGTTTTTTTTTTTTTTAAACAAAAAGTATAAACTATATCATTAAACTCATCAGTACATGAGTAAAAAGAGCATCAGAAAGAATCTCACAAAAAAAATTCAGGTTCATATTTTAATAAATGTCAGAGGAGATAGATTTCAATTTTGATTAAAAATTAATATAATTATTACTGAATATAGTTGAAAACAACTTGCATATTTTTTTCAAAAATCACAAACGAAAAACTGTGGTTCTGGTATTATTTGAATATTGGACTCCTCTCATCTGAATTTCGACATTTTGTAACATATTGGTTCAATATAGCGGTACAACAAAGCTTTACGCATAAAGACGCCAAGCAAGTAAAAGTGCAGTACAAGCAGAACCACTAATTCGGGAAAAGTTCGGTGAATTTCTACATGACTTCGACTTTGGGTCAGATGCACGTCATCACATGTGGATTCCCGCTGCACAGCTGGTCTCATCAATGGAGAGTGTCATAAGATGACGAGATTTTGGCTGGCTGTTACCATGCATGTTATTTTTATAATTACATTTTAACCTGACTTACTTACTCAATGGCAATAGACAATTCGTAAGCAAGCTAGAGGAATATTATCTATTTTATGGAAACCAAAGGTTCATTGCCGTGCCTACCTGAGCCTGCCATTCAACCCTATTCTGTGCAATCTCCATCCAGTCATCACTCGCAAATCCTACTTCCCTTAAATACATCCTAATATTGTCCTCTGACCTACATCTAGGTCTTCCCTTCTTCTTCCTTCGAACCATTTTTAATTCTTTTATGATACGTAATGTTAATTATAACTGTTTAATTAAAAATAAAACTGGCAAAATAATTTTATATACGGGCATACAGATTTTTTTAAAAATCTCCCCAAAAATTTGGGTGTGGGTATTATTGAGGGCAGGTAGTATTCGGGTGTATAAGGTATTGATATTTTAAAAATAAATTGAGATATTAAAATTAAATTTTAAATTATAGTTTATGTTTACATTTTTATTAAGTGTGCAAACATTTCAATTTTCTAGGACAAGTAGTTTAGTTTAGTAGTTGGATCATCACTCACCATATGGGATATGCTGGCTCTGATGACATTGATACAGTTCTTCCTGGAATACACAGCTGCCAACAGTTCTTTACTTGACAGAGTCCTCCCCTCCATCACACTGCAATCCAAAAAAACACATCAATAAGCCTTTACTGTGCAAGAAAGCAAATGAACATCGACAGTGACTGAAAATTAAATGTTATGAGAGCACTTCATTGTATGATTCTTTCATCTAGTTCAGTGATGGGCAAACTTCTAAGGGAGCGGGCCCAATAACAGAAAAAAATCACAAGCAGGGCCAAAATAGTTTAATGAAGTTGTGATTTTCAGAACTATTTTGTCTGTTATCTACGTATATAGGAAGAAATCTAAAATGAGTGGAACTGCGCCTAAGTTTTCATAGTCTGGTTGCAATTGAAATGAGTTGAGCCTCAGGAGTTAAGGCGAAAGTCTATCAGTCAATCTGTTTCTGACACAACTTTTCCGAAACTTCAAAGAATTATACACATGTTCATGCACATATGAAAATGCAAATATGGCAATAACCTTCTGGGATTTCGGGAAGGACTGTTAGATTTCAAGTATTGAGACATTAAGAAACAACAATTTAGTGTTGCTTTGCAACTCAACTAACTTGTGCTGATTGCCCGGTTTTATTGTTTGCAGTCCACACTAAATGGAATAATGAAAAAGTCCAAGGCTTATTAAGTCTTGAAGTTCTGTTAAAATTTACCATGGTGTCATGCAATAAAAGGTAAAAATCAAATAAGAAATATATTTTGTTTCATCCTTTCCTATTGCGAGCCACAGGGCCAGATCTGGCACGCGGGCCGTACTTTGCCCATCACTGATCTAGTCAATTGTTTTTTTCTTCATGATAAACAAAATTATTAGGTGTGTTTATGAGATGATCTGGGATAACTCTTGGCTCAGTATGGAATGTCTTTTTGCATAATTTTCAGACATCAGGATATCGTAATAATGAGTAATGAGTAACATTATTACTCGTAATAATGAATATGAGTAATGTACTCGTAATAATGAATATGAGTAATGTACTCGTAATAATGAGTACAAGCCTATTATGGGATTTATTAAGATGAGTACTCACTTTGCTCGTTTCATAATTTTCATATGAGTATCTTAATTACCGTTAAAGGCAAGTGCATACAACTGTTTTGGTTCGACCATAATTAGACTAAATGATTAAATTTTGAGATTTTATATTCACTCTAACAAACACCTGTGCTGTCCTTTGCATCGGCTGGCTGCTGGTTGTTGTTGTTCTTGTCTTCTACGACAGATGGCATCTTACAGCATCAGTCAAATTGAAGGTTCCTTTTTGCTCATTTTCTTGAAACCAATGGATTTTGACAACACGAAATGAATTCATTTTAGTATGATATTAAAATTAACATGAACAGAATTGATTTTCGATAAATCTGTCATGTTGGTCCTGATTTCCACCGTTTAATGTAGTTTTTCAGTCTTTAGTGGAATGCACACACATAGAAGTAAATAAAAAATTAGTATACCAGGAATGAACAGGTTTGACTGTGACCTGGGTGACGAGTGGTTGGGGGTCACCAAGAGAATAAAAAAGACTAAACATTTGAAAATGATACGAGTTGACTACACACTATTTTCTCCACTTACCAAATTTTTTTGGTAGAACATGTTTCGCATATGTTCATATGCATCCTCAACTACTTGTCAACTCTAAGTTGGTTGGAGTGGAGGTATTATCTCTATATATATAAAAGGCTTTGTCCTGACTGACTGAATGAATGACTGACTGAATGACAGGAATCAACGTACAGCCTAAACTATAACAGGTAGAGACTTGGAATTTTGACAGTACCTTCGTTTCATAATGTAGGTGCTCACTAAGAAAGGATTTTGAAAAATTCTGATTCTAAATGCCAAAAATTAAATGTTTTTGAAAATACTTAATCCCTTTTTACATAGAATTATCAATTCCAAATCACAGAATATATTGTTGCCAAATTTTATATGATGGGCTTGGAAAAAACAATTGAAATGCACTTTTGACAAATAAGAGAAGTTATCAAAATAATTCATGTTATCTATATTAATAAAAGGAAGTGTCTGTCCTCCGTCTGTCTGTCTTCCGTCTGTCTGTCCGCGATGCCCAGCGAAATCTACTCAACGCAGAGATCTGAAATTTTATACATAGGCGGACTAAAGGGTCGGAATGTGCACCTCGAAGCCGGAATTTTAATTTTCGCTTTAGTTCGTGAGTTATGAGTGAAAAACTGGAAGAAAACGTGCATTTATTCCGTTTTCGAAGCATGAGTTTTCAGTAATACAAATCAATTACACTAGGCTTTGGCTATTTTTGTCAAACCTTCGACATAAAAGCATCGCGATCTCTTGAATGTTGTACTGTAGCTCACGCTGGTCAATTCATTTGTTTTTAATGAAATTTTCAACCTACACCGAAGACGATTATTATTATTATTATTATTATTATTATTATTATTATTATTATTATAGGGATAATCAATATTAGCCTAAATATGGTCAAACGTTGTTCGATTTGGACGAAACTCACTATACAGGGGGTTTCCGGGCCAAGGAACTCGAATCTGAGGTCGCTTTTACCAGGTGACGCTATCTAATCGTGATATGTAGTCCACATGATTTAGGTGTTAATATAATGATTTAACTATTATGCTCTTAATTTTTAATTTTTGAAATAATTATCGCGGGCGAAGCCGCGGGCACATGCTATCTTAAAATAATAGAAGGACGTGTTTGTCTGTCTGTCCACGATGCCCAGCGAAATCTACTGAACGCAGAGAACTGAAATTTTAAACATAGATGGGCTGAAAGGTGGGCGAATGCGCATCGAAGCCGGATTTTTAATTTTAGCTTTCGTTCGCCAGTTGTGAGTAAAAAACTGGCAGAATACGTGATTTTAACGCTGTCGAAGCATCAGATTTCAGTAATACATTTCAATGTCAAATCAATTGCAGTTGGCTTTGGCTATTTTTGTCATACCGTGGCAATAAAAGCATCGCGATCGCTAGAATGTTGTAAGCCCACGCTGGTCGATTCATTTGTTTAGAATGTCAAGGCCCGTAGACATATGGAATTTTCAACCTACACGGAAGACGCTATCTAATCGTGACATGTAGTCCACGTGATTTAGGTGTTAATAAATATAATGATTTAACTATTATGCTCCTAATTTTTAATTCTTGAAATAATTATCGCGGGCGATCGCTTGATTTTGTAAGTCCATCCTGGACGATTCATTTATTTAGAATATCAAGGCCCGAAGACATGAAATTTTCAACCTACACCGAAGAGGGATAATCAATATAGGCCTAAATATGGTCAAACATTGTTCGATTTGGACGAAACTGACTGTACAGGGGTATTCTGGGCCAAGGAACTCGAATCTGAGGTCGCTTTTACCAGGGGACGCTACCTAATCGTGGAATGCACTCCACGTGATTTAGGTGTTAATAATTATAATGATTTAACTATGCTCTTAATTTTTAGTTTTTAATTTTTGAAATAATTATCGCGGGGGAAGCCGCGGGCACATGCGGGGACATGCTTTTTGTCTGTCTGTCCACAATGCCCATCGAAATCTACTGAACGCAGAGATCTGAAATTTTAAAGATAGATGGACTGAAAGGTGGGCGAATGCACCTCGAAGCCGAATTTTTAATTTTAGCTTTCGTTCGCGAGTTATGAGTGAAAAACTGGCAGAAAACGTGATTCGCGCTGTCGAAGCATCAGATTTCAGTAATACATTTCAATGTCAAATCAATTGCAGTTGTCTTTGGCTATTTTTGTCATACCGTGGAAATAAAAGCATCGCGATCGCTTGAATGTTGTAAGCCCACGCTGGTCGATTCATTTGTTTAGAATGTTAAGGCCGGTAGACATATTACATTTTCAACCAACACAGAAGAGGGATAATCAATATAGGCCTAAATACTGTATGGTCAAACATTGTTTGATTTGAACGAAAATATACAAGGGTTTTCTGGGCCAAGCAACTCGAATCTGAGGTCGCTTTTACCAGGCGACACTATCTAATCGTGGTATGTAGTCCACGTGATTTAGGTGTTAATAAATATAATGATTTAACTATTATGCTCTTAATTTTTAATTTTTGAAATAATTATCGCGGGCGAAGCCGCGGGCACATGCTAGTAAATAAATATTACAGAATGAAATCCACTAAAATAATGGAATCGCATAACTTTCTCTACCCTGGACATAGAGAAAACAAAACGAGGTATGGTAATGTGTATATTATTATATTATATCGCAGGTTTTTGGAGAGAAAAGTATGAAAGTGATAATGCTTTCTGTTTAATTTCATCCCCAAAACGACTTTATGGTAACATAAGAGTGGGAAATTTCCCGCCTCGATATTACAATTTTATGTTACAGGAATTTCTGTTTCTTCTTATTTAAACCTCTACCAGGCTTGCTGTGCACTGTACAAGCGATGGGATGCAAAATTCTAGATCCTCTATGAGCCATAAAAAACTATATCAAGCGTTTTATGAGGGAATAGTTTGAGTGTAATAAGTCGTTCATCCTATTTCAAATTATAAATGCCTATATAAGGACCTAGAATTTAAAATTGAAAATCCTTCATAAGTTAATTTCCAATTACAAAATACAAAACCCGGGCGACGCCGGGTCTTTTAACCTAGTACACTATACTTCACTAGATTTTACCACTGACCTGGACAATGGGATAAAGACAGAATCCCGAAACATGTCCAGGTCAGTGGTAAAATCTAGTGAAGTATAGTGTATAATACCTCCACTCATGTGTTCTAATTATTAACTTCACTGTGTAAACTTCCTACAATACTCAGATTATGTTCCACATATTCCACTTCCACCAATGGATGTAATAGAGGAATCCCCATATGAGATCCCTGGGGAGTGGATTGACAAGCATTCCCGGTATACTAACCTTTTATTTACTTCTATGTGTGTGCATTCCACTAGAGACGGAAGCGGATGTTGTGACACGGACAATTGAAAGTATATTCTCCTCTCACCATGATATAAACAATCACCTGAGGAAGATCTGAAGGATAAGACCGAAATGTCGTGAAGATTGAAGAAAGAAAAATAACACGTGATCCACCGAAAACAATTTAATTTAATTCTTAACTACAGATTTTTTTTTTTTTAATTCAGGCTGTTTACTATGGAGTTTTTAGCTCATATTCTCAAGGTTCCAAGATCGTTCCGTGTTTGGTAATAATAGAAATCTGTATTATTATGATACCGTTACGTCACACGTAGTAAGCGTCTTATAGTATGGTCGAACAAAAAATATTTACATTAACCCTAAGAATCCATTTTTTTTTTTTTTTAATTTTTCATTGGCACATTTTCCCCGTCTATGACGTTACATTTTTTCAGTTCAAGGAAAAATTGTAACAAGATTACAGTAAAGTAAGATGGGTTAACATCACAGTAACATACCTGGCAGCACTGATATGGGCAAAGATATGGGCCAACCGTATGAAGCAATATCCAGTGCAGAAGGAATCCCACCCTGCCTCATGAAATTGGACCTCTTCTTCCACCTGTGCTTCTCCCAGAAGTGGGTCTTGACGTGCTGAAAATTTCATTTCCATCAGGACCAATGTTTTGTTCTCACAGCATGCAATTGAAGAGCGTTTTTTCAAAAGCCGATATCTACATGGATGGCTCAGTGCAAGAGGTGACTAAGTGCCATCAAGAAAAGTGCTAATATTTGTGTGTATTGACCAGCAAAGATTGTATTTTATCTACGCCAAACATGACTAGCAGCCATTACTTTGTCTGTAACTGATTCAGCAAGGCTGTTTGTCATGTTTGGCTTAGGTAGAATACGATCTTTGCTGGTCAATACACACAAATATTAGCACTTTTCTTGATGGCACTTAGTCACCTCTGGCACTGAGTCATCCATGTAGATATCGGCTTTTGAAAAAACGCTCCTCAATTGCTTATGTCTAATCTTCCAGCTGCTATGGAAATTTTTAATCACCAAAACCCCTTGAAAATGTTACTATAGTCCGAGCTTTCGGCTGCTACAAGCTCTACAGCCATCTTCTGGGAGAGAAGTGAGCTAGGGAAAGTGATGGAGCTCTTTATATCTTGAAATTGAATTGGTAGAGGCAGCCAATCAGAAGGCAGGAAAACTTGTGGAGAAACACCAGCGTCCTATTGGTTGGAGCAAATTGGTCCTGATTTGGTCTGGAACCCAGCTATACGCCAGCTACAAAATCGGGCCAAATCAGGATCAATTTGCTCCGACCAATAGGACAAGTTTTCCTGCCGTCTGATTGGCTGCCCTCCAACACCTCAATTACAAGATATAAAGAGCTCCATCACTTCCCCTAGCTCACTTCCCTGCAAGATGGCTGCAGAGTTTGTAGCAGCCGAAAGTTCAGACTACACTAACATTTTCACCCGGTTGGAATCCTGAGAGACCATCATAAGTAACCTACGCCAGGAAAGCCTCAAGTCTCTTCATCACTAAAACCCCTCTTTAAAGAAACTCTGGGCACTGGGGTAGGTTACCAGATTCTTTTATTGTAAAGTAAGACACTACTGATCTAAAAAATCCCTTTAGGCAGGCCTACAGGCGGAGGTAGATTTCGAAGTGCTTTTGGTTTAATTTATTGTCGCTGCATAGCACTCTTCTTCTTTAGCCTTGACATGGCAAACCTGCAGTAAAGAGGAAGAGCCTACAATCAATTGTTTTGACAACAATAATAGGATATAATATTCTGGGAGGCCGTGCGCAAGATCAGCAATGAATAAAATTAGCAAAGCCGCTAAACAAGACAAAATTATGATATTATAATAATTCTTTCAAGTGTTATTATTTTCAAACATTAAAATCTCGCGTCATATGAGAGCTATCAAGAAACTATTTATTGATTTGTAGAGTACTCATCAAGAGCTTTTCAACGATACCCCATAAGACGTGGTTTCAAAAGTTTCGAATTTTCATCCCCCACCCCCACCCCCACCCTCACTCGAACCCCCGAATCGTTGGTGTCACTGTGAACTCCATAGGGAGTACTCTAATTTATTCAAACAAAGTTTCCCTCTATACTTCATAGGGGCCGAGATATACATTTTTTAAAATTTCAACCCCTTCCCCCGATCACCCCCTTGGGCCAATTTTGCTCATTAACGAACTTGTCCGAACTATTGGGCCTAGAAATAACATATTAAAATTTGGTTCAAATATCTTCAAAATTACGGCCGCTATCGTGTAAAGATATATATATATATAAATATCACAAATTTTTTTTTTCAACGGGCGGTGGTTTCGTACTTAGGGGAGCATGAAACGTAAAGATATGAAAGAATTTTTCGAAAATCATAAAGTGGTATCCATTGCAATAGGTAGATTTTTCTTCGAAATCTACCTAAAAACTAGAATATTACACAAAAAAGGACATGTTTGGAGGCATTTTTGTGGTTTCATAGTGGAGTTGCTGTGACTCCATGCCATGACTGTCGTATTGTTTCAACTTTCTTTTACATTTTCAACAAAAGCTCATGGCAGTTGTTTTTGGAACATATTTTAAGGTATACTATTGGTGACTTCATGTACAAAGCACTACAATCAACTCTGACATCTTAATGTTGGACAATCACAGGCAGCAGAGGGGATTTCAAAGCTTGTGAAGCGGTATGACAAATGTCTGAATGTAACTGGAAATTATGTCAAAAAATATAATGTAAAAGTTTTTATAATGTAAAAAGTTTTCGAAACAAAAAGAGCACACCATTCACTAGATATACACGCCCGGTGAAATCCTCTACTAAAATCATCCTGGGCACTTGTACGAGTATAAGGGAATTCCCAATTCAGAGTGGTTAAGAGAACATTCTCCTGCAATCTTTTGAAGTATTTATGTACTTCATGCGTGAGAAGAGCCGGTCACATTATGGGTCGGTCAGAGAACTCGTATGTGGGTTTCCACTCGCGAAGGGTTAAAATAATTAACAGAACTTACTTTCCAAATCACCCTTGTACATTCCTTACCCTGCCCTTCCATTTGTAAATTTAAACCACATTTTCAAAGAAGATAAACAGTTGTATAAAATTATTTTCATACTCACTATCAGATCCAGGTTCATACTCGATCACAGGTGAGTAGAGTATCAAGGTTCTTCCATATCCATTCTTGAAGTAATAGTACAGGGAGCTGAGTATGTTGCTATCCCATTTCACTGTAAAACACACAATATGTTCTAGAACTTTAGAAAGTTTACACAGAGAAGTTATAATAATACAATGTGATACTTGTGAAGATGGTTTAATACACTACTTCCTTATTATTAATCACTAGCCTGAATCCAGATTTCAGTGAGATTCCTCACCATTTTCAACAGTTACTCCATCTGTTGAAAAGTAACTGTTGAAAATGGTGAGGAAGCTCACTGAAATCTGGATTCAGGTTAGTGATTAATAATAGGGAAGTTGTATTAAACCATATACACAAGTATCACATTACACAATATGTTATTCCTACAGTAGCAAAATTCAAACATGAAATTTCCAACATCAGTAGGATTGCCATATTAGGTCACAAATTTCATGGGATTTTGTTACAAGCATATCAAGACCGGAAAAGCTAAAAGTCTGTCCTGATGTTAAAAAATTTGAAAATTTTTTTGCGAGATAACATGAATGAATGAAATCGTAATCTTTACTGGACCCCTATACAGTCAAACCTGCCTAAAGCAGTTACTGCTCGTTTTTCCAAAAAAAGGCCGCTGGTACAGGTGACCGCTAAATTAAGGTTATGCAATTTTTAAATCGATGTAGAGGTCTGGTTTTATAAATAATTAGTCGCCTCACTATCCTAGTCCCCAAAGGTGCAGTCTTTACAGTGTTGTTTTTTAAATGCTAGAAGGACACACTCACCAATAGTCACGTGTTGAAGTTGAAACGAGAAGCAAAGAAACGCTGAAATACGGTATTATTATTAATACTATTGTTATTGGATTGACTTGGCAGCAGAGCTGCCACGTTCTTTCATTTGAGATTGCAAGTTACTATTTACCTCCAATAAACAATACCAGGTTTAGGAACTTCCTTCTCTCTTTGAGAACTTTGAAACTAATAAAATATAACAGGCTGTAACATAACAAAGAGGATGGTAGACAGGCCACATTACTCTGTCATTCATAAAAGTTTAACATACAGAAACAAATACAGGGGTTTACCAAACGACCTATACATGAAAAATATCAGGGATGGATTGTAGAACGCTTGACAAATATTATTCAAGTTATAACACGTTGGCCAAACTACCAGTGCTGGGGACATTTAAATGGGTTTCCAGTGCATGGACTCTGCCTCTTGTAATGCGTCTAATGGGTTAATGGATTTTTACTTTCAAAAATCATCGGCAAGCCTGTGTGATGATTTCAAGGGTGAATTAAAACTTTCTTTCTTTCTTAGTCATAGTTTTACTTTTCCCCTTTTTAGGAATTACGCACCCATATATAGGGCAGTTACTTGCGGGGAGAGGGTTTGTCTACTGATCACACATATACACTTCTTTGACCAGGCAGGGACATGGAGGACCTCCCTGGGTGAGGAATCGGCTCTACACCAGAACTACCTCCATGACTGCATGAACACATACAATGAGACACAACACTCTCACACATATTTGTTCTAAAAAGGCAAGGATGGGATGAAGATGACAATGATGGCCAGATAATATTCGGGGACGATAAGGGCCTAAAGTTACCTGACATTTGTCTCATGGGTGTGGAAAAACCTTCGAAAAAACACCACCTAGGTAACTTGTTCTGAGAGGGATACGAACCCGGGCCTGCTGCGTGAGAGGAGTGAACACATCCCCTGAATCATTGAGGGTAGCATGAATGGTTCTACTTTACCATTTCTACAGATTATGTCTATTCAAATTGCACTTGAATAGTTAGTGGAAAAAGTAAAACAGTTCATAGTGCCTATTGTGGCAACATATGCACTTCTCTGCTAATGTAACTTTCTCCTACTAGTGAAGAAGCTTTCAATTTATTGTAGACCTACCTTCCTTCTTGAGAAGTTTCTGCAATTCGAAGCTCAGATACTTTGTGTCATAGACCACTGGAAACATCTTGTGAATCTTCTCTTTGAAAACATTGTAATCAGCTGAAATAAAATAATTATGTTAGTCACATAAAAGACAAATTATTTTAAAATACCTTGGGAAATATAATTCCATTCAACATTTGTACATTTGCTAGAGTATATTGAAGTTACTAAGGGGGTAGTAGCATTGAAAACTTCAACTTATTTTCATATAAAAATGTAAATTAATTCATTGAAAACACATTCTTTTGAAAATATATACAGTGCACGCTGCTTATTGTGATCACTTCGGGATGCAGCTAATCTAATAATATTAAATGATTGATAACAGTAGCCAAAATAATTAGTTGATGGATATTTATTCATACATCAGATAATACACTACAAAAACAGAGTTAGAAGCTATTTATTCATACATACAAGATAATATGCAACTGTGAATCATTCAACCGTTCATAATAGCCTGCAAACAACTATTTTAGCAATCAAAAAAAAGTTTTTATTGTTTCTGTTTTCCCTTTGGAGTCCATTAACCAATACTTCATACCCATAGTGTTTTTTTGGAAGTTTACTGACCTGTGTTGAACACCACTTAGCAAAACATCTAACACCGGTCTGTTCAAGTCTTTTCATTTTACACTAACAATCTCTGAATGTCATCACTGTGACCTTCACAAATCAAAAGGAACAGCTAAACTGAGGGGTCAAACACGTTTTACTGCTTAAAAGAGAAGGTTAGGGAATGCCACCCCCTCGACCTGATCGGCCACCCCCTTGAACAGGTCGTTTTATGAGCTTGGAACAGTGCTGCTACTTCCAATACAACACAATACAGTTGAATTAGAAATGAAACCCTTAAAAACAAAATTTTGAATGACGTGCAATACTTGGAATTAAAGCCGCAAAACCGAAAATGTGATAACATAAACCAAATCTTTGATCACAATAAACAGCACTTTTTTAATGTATCATTATTAATCCGTACAGGACTTCATCAAAATGAAAACACTGCCCGACTGATAACATTATCCACGATTACATTAAGCAGCGTTTCCTGTAATTGTTTGGATATTGAAAGAAACTTACTTGGTAATGGTTCATGGAACTGGCTGTACCATATCATGAGATCTAGGAGGAGGTTGTGCCCCACGATAGGCTTGCGTTCCTGCATTAAAAGTTTGAACACATGTGTGAATCCAAGCAGCGAGTTCATCATATCGTCCTCCAAGCTTCTGTCATTTTGTTTGCTATCTTCCAAAGCTTTCCTCTCCTCTCTCGATATCACCTGAACCTTGATCTGGAAAGTCAAGTGAATAGTACAGAGATTAGACATTAAGTACAAAGAGTTTTCGCCATGTGTAAATGCTAACAGCATATAAATGATGCTGTTAGCATGTCATAAGGTGACAAGTTTGGAAGATTAGTGTGAAGCTTTATGGTAAGAGATATGAGAACCAAAAAAATAAGTAATTTTAATATAAACATCAGGTATTTTATGTTCATTGTTGCATTGATGATAAATATGATGTAGGTTAACCATAATGTGATTCAACAGCTAAATTTTTCAAAATAATGTTATGTACCAAGAGATTATTTTTGCAATATGCCGAGAGCACACAGTCCGGCGGCCTGGAAGCAAGTATTTGGCCAGTAAAGGTGCTCTGGCGGTACATTGCAAAAATAATGCCTCTACTAGTGTAAAACGTAAGGTTTACTAGTAACAAATATCCATTATTCTCTTGGTGGTATATTACCGTATTTACTCAAACATAATGCGCCAGCGAAACAAAAGTCGCCGCTTAACAGAAGGGTGAAACATGTTTTATTGCATAAAAAAGAAAGTTAGGTAATGCCACCCCCTCAAATTGGTCATCCTGTGAGCTAGGAACAGAAGTGCTACCTCCAGTACAACACAATACAGTTTTGAGTTAGAAATAAAACTTTGAATGACGTACAGTATTTGAAAATAAAGCTGCAAAAAGGAAAATGTGATAACATAAACCGAATCTGATCACAATAAACAGCATTTTTTCAATATATGGGTATTAATCCGTACAGGACTTCATAAAAGTGATAACTAGGGTTTGGATGTTTATGACCTAAAAAAGTGGAAAATATGACAGCAAATATGACCTTAAAAATGGCTAAATATGACCCAAAAATCCTAAATATGACCTCATAAAAGAACGTATTTTCTAAAAATAAATGTTCCAATTTAAAACGTTTAATGACACTAAATTATTAAGTTACATCACATTAATTCAATCAGATAAACATTTTTTAACAATTTTACTGGTGATTTACCATTTTACTTGTAAAGAACTTCTAATCTGTTAATGTTTCCAGATACCACTGCAAATGTGAACTGAAAATATTTTAAAAAAACATGTCTATTGGAAGTTGTTAACAACAAGGAGGAAAAGGTAATTGTGCTATTACTTGTTTTTGTCCCTTCACATTCCAGTTACAGTAAAACCAAAATATTCGTGACTTACAGAAAAAAAATTAAGTTAACAATTTAGTGCGCATACTGCATAATTGTGCTCTTTTACCGAATTTATAACTGAAATATGATGTTTAGTTATAAATATGATTGAAATATGTCCAAAACCATGAAAATGATCATAATATGATTTTATATGCAAAATAAAAACGATCTGATTAGGATAACAAATGTGCAATTCATGTTTAATTCGTGATTGTGGCGAGAATGGAGGTCACGATAAAAATATGACATGTCATAAACATCCGAACTCTAGTGATAACATTACCTGACTGATAACATTATCCACAATTACATTAGGTGGCATTCACTGTACTTGAAAGATTATAAAGATTATAAATTTTGTGTAGGCTGGAAATGTTTAAAAAAAAAAGCAAACAATGTGTGCATGAAGTTTTACTCTACCACATATATTAAAAACAGACTCACTCGCCCGTGTCAAGATTACTTACATGGCCTTCATCTGGATAGGTCCAAATGTTGAGAAACCTGCGTCGCAGTTCTTTGTGTAAGATATAAATAAGTCGCTTCTCCCCCTTGCAAAACTTGTCGACATCAAGTCGCAGGGTGTCACTGAGCACTGCACTTTGCACCCACTCGGACACAAGTGAGCAGCCTGACTGAATCAGTCTCTCATCGTCCATTGTGATTGTACGCTCCAAGTTCCGGAACAGCAAACCATCATACAGTTCCTTCCTTAACTGAGACTCCTGTTGCTTGTTAAGGTATGGGATGCCTCCGTATACAAACTGCAAATTATAGTTCAATTACTTCAATATTCAAGCATGCTTGGGTACTTCTTAGGGTATGTGCATAGGAACTTTTGTGAAAACAAGAATAAAAATATATATACAGTAAAATACCAGTATAATAAAATGTTCAGTACTGCAAAATTATGAATTGGCCCCTTCCCTTTTCCCTATTTAATGTGTTAAAACATTTCTGTATAACAAATTCAGAACTTTCAGTATAACAAATTAAAATTTTGCCTGTTTGCCTGTATATGCTGTGAAATATTGCCTCGGGGAGAGACATTAATGATAACTTTTTATAATCAATGCATATTGTGTTGAGTGCTGACTGGAGCTGCTACTTCTCTATCAAGTAGCTTCTCAATTTGAATCACGCGGCTGGGTCCACACCTTTCCAGACCTACCTACCTCAGAAAATCCGAGGAGGTACCGGGGATCGAAACCTGGATGACGGATCTGTAGTCAGTGACACTAACCACAAGACCATGTCGGCAGTCTATTGTGTTTCACAGAATAAATAAATAAATGAATAAACAAACCTTATTCAAAAATCTTGTCTAGGGAAGAAAAGGTTATAATCATTTTCAAGCATTTCTGACAAATAGGCATTTTAAGTTCTAACATAATACAGGTCAGTTTAGAAATTCAAGAACAAAACTGATGGGCAAAAGTTGCAGAAATATTGAAAAACTAGAACCAATAAGAAGTAAAGGAAGTACCCATGAATTTGTCACATTTGTCTGTCATTTTCAGAATAATGTGTTGTAAACAGATTAAAAAAATAGACGATAGGTTTAGTTTAAGGGGAGATGGTAGTTACCGCTAGCAAAATGATAGAAAATATAGCATATGTTCAAGAAGCCATAACTCAGGTGTTAACAGTCAGATTTAATTGCATTTTTTTATGCTTTGCAAGTGCACTGTGCAGTTTAAAATAAGCAGAGAATGGTTGTTCTAGAAATCACTATTTGGTAGAACAAATTTTTTTAACACATAGGTGATAATTTTGTTTTACAGTTACTTCCCTTGACATAGGTACGCTTTATTCAATTTCTGAAGCTTAGATTTTTGTGAAACTTCGGGAACTTACTATCAATAGGTACTACTATTTACCCTAGCACAATCGGTCTAATATGTACATTATTACTGCATAAAAACTTCACGTCTAAAAAAAATACTTTTTTTAAAATAAAAACAGTTGAAAATTCTGTATAGTCAAGACTTTTCCCATAATTCTGCTAAGGGAGTTTTGTCTTCCATCTATAATGAATTCCTGAAAGTTTCATTATTTTAGCATGAATAGCTTTTCAGAAAACGGTACCTGAAGTACAAAAAATGTAATTTTACAGGAGAGCGAAAAGAACATGACGTGCCTTATGGTGTTTTATCCATTTTAGAAAGCTCCAGGTCGCTCTGCTTGGCTTAATAATAACGCAACATATAAGACCTGTATATCAAAATGTTCACAAAACCATGATCTATTACATGAGCCTAAGAAAAAACAAAATCTATTTTTTTGGCACTGATAACTACCATCTTCCCTTAAGAATGCTGGTACAAAAAGGTTTTTGGGTATGGTAATATTGGGAATGGGCTGCAATCTTAATTTTTTGGAGTGCAGCCTTCTTGATATGGACTGTTTTCAGCATTATGGAGTGTTTACCTAAAGTTAAAGTGAATGATCTTTAACTACTTTTTTTTTGCAATTCAGAATAGTCTACCACTTAACCTATTTCTCCCCAAGTCTAATCAAGATGCAATACTACAATTCACTCACTATACCTAGGACATCTTTACCTTGTTAAAATCAAAACCATGCTGACAAAGAAACTCCAGAGAAGATGCTTGGCACATGAACTTGGTGTCTATGGAGGAGAAGGATCTGGGATACACGTAGAAAGTGTACTTGTTAGCTAAGTACTTGTTTTCATTCTCCTTCAATTCAAATGTGGTCACACCAATCTCCATCACAATAAAGTTTTCAATGCTCTGGCGTAATTTATCATACCTTTCAGCTCCTGTATCAAATAAGCTGTAAAAATAAAAATAGATACATTAAAATCAGATCCGAAATGGCCATTGGCACTGCATGAGTGTGCCAGGGAGCAGAAATCTGAAGCTCGCACACAATACTTGCACTCACTCTGTATAATATAAATCTCTTCAAATTATATGCTAGCATATCTTTTCAAAAATGAAAATAGGTCAACAACAAAAAAGTCTTCATCATTAGACATACCTGGATTTGAAGTCCAAATCTGAAAGCAGTCCTGTAAATTCATTATCTATTCCAATAACTGCAGCATTCTTTATGTTGGCAACAATCTCAGGATATTTGTCTTCAAAATTGCTTCTTGAGATTGCACTCATCTTCCCCTGGAAAAAAGTGACATTGCATAACTTGACAGATTTTACAAATTTAACATAAAAACTGATATTAGAGGCTTGTGTGGCATAATCTCATCTAACTCAGTTATTTTGTTAATACCTTCTGAATAACATAGATTTTCTCAAACTTTTACTTTTTTTACTGACACTCACAAAGTGGTTTTGGTTACATGAATTATCTTGTTGGAGCGCTTTCAACTGCATGGGCAGCCATCTTCAGCACTGACTCCCACGTTGCTAACATTGAGGTCAGGAAGATGTTTATGATTTTATTACATTATAACTTACTGCAAGATGTATTATATGGATGTGAGACATGATCTCTTACTCTTTGGGAAGAACATAATCTGAGAGTGTTATTTGGGCTTTAAGAGAGGTGAAAATGGGGACTGGAGGAAACTCCATAACGACGAGCTTCATAACCTGTACTCATCACCAGATATAGTAAGGGGAATTAAATCACGGAGGTTGAAATGAAGAGGTTAGGGGAAGAGAAGAAAAAGATATTAATAATAAAGCCTTAGGAATGATAATTCTTTCACACTGACCGTGTGTAGGCTAAGATGGACACATGAAGTCAGAATGAAAATTTCAATGCCATAGCCAGGATTTGAACCAGGATCTTCGGCTCTCTGTTCCGATGCTCTAACCAACTGAGCTATCATGGCAACGTGCCGGTACAACATTAAATTCTCCTGGTTCAAATCCCGGCTATGGCATTGAATTTTTCATTCTGACTTCACGTGTCCAATAAAGCCTTAGGTTCCATGCGATCCACAGATGGTCAAAATTGGGAAAATTGAAGCATTAACAATTATTATATAAATAAATCACAATTTAATCTAGAAGTCATGGTCCACAGGTATGATTGCCAAAAATGGCAACAGATCCTTACAGTGCCACTAGTGATATATGTAAAAGGATGGTTTTGTGCAGGCAGAAATTTTTTGAGAACTCATACAATTATTTAATGGGATGATACCACGTGGGGAAAAATTTATTTTATGCCGCGCACGAGTCCCCAGTCTCACTCCTATAACTGTGAAATATGATTTTTGGTGCAAGAGTATTTTTTTTATTATTATGAAATAAGCGTTATTTTGTTGTTTATAGTTGTGACATATTATGTTTGGTGCAAGGGTCTTTTATTATTCAGGGGAAGGGGACCTGTGCGCGGCAAAAATTACAGTTTCGCCCACAAATTTTACTCAGCAAAATAATTTTTAACGGACGAAAGAGATATTCCCTCGAGTCGCAAAAAAATCTACTATGTAGGCCTAAATAACCCAACAAAATAATGAAAATACTATACTTAAATCTCGGCAAGAGGAGGTAGCTAGTAGATCAATAAGGCAAGCACGTTCTACGAAATAATGTAGAAAAGGTAGGTTATTATTACTTCCTACCTGCTATAAAGAAATGGGTGCAACAAGACAAACTGTTGAATTCGAACTTTTAAGGGTATTGAAGAGCCATTAAGTCTGATAACACTTTTTCTTCTGCTGCAATACACCACCGGAACCATGTGAAGATGCCGCAATTGCACCAAGCGTCTTAAAATGTTCGCGCGATATATAGGCCTACTTTCTTAAACTATTTTTTCGCAAAAACTCATACGACACAAATCATAAATTAAATATATTCGAGTCACATACTCATCTTGGCCATTTAACTCCGTATTCGTATAAATAAAGTCTATTTTAGACTACTCCAGACAACAATTAAAAACTGCGCTGTTGGCAGTACTGATCTACAGCTGTCAAGTCTTGAGTTACCTTTCGACCAATAGGAGCATAGGCGGGAAAGCGTCAATGAGACGGCAGCATTCAAATCGATATTTTACGTTACTATTGCTGGCTGACGGAATAAATTGAAACTTTCATGGAACTATTTTCCTGGTTTCTAAACCAGAACAAAACTCCGTGGCACAAAATCCCTGAAAGAACTAGGCCTACCACCCGACCGCTGCGTCATCTACCATAGGCAGATGGCATGTGGTCAGCATGCCGACACCCACGGTCGTTAATGGTGGTTTCCGTGATCCGCTATTTCTCTATCAAGTAGCTATTCAGTTCGAACCACGAGGCTGAGTGCACCCCGATCCAGACCTCCCTACTACAGAAAAATCTGAGGAGGTACCGGGGATCGAGGAGGTATTGTAGTCAGGGACGCAACCACAAGACCACGCAGGCAGTCCCTGGTTACATAAACGTATATTAAATTACATCCAGAGGCAGAACAAAGGGGGACTGCCTCGCTTTATACAATATTTATTATGAAATATTAGATAATAAAATAAAAAACTGAAAACGAAGTTTATTGAAGCACGGTGGACCGCGATTCAAGTAATTTCTTGTTTTCTAAACATTTTGTCTTGCAAGTTGCAATAAGAAGAAGGAAACTGGATGATGTATGTAGTGTTTTAGTGAAACTTGTAAACATTTTAATTTTTGTAACAGTGACAAGAATATACATCTCCGCCAGTATAAAGATGCCCTGAAGACGACAGAAGTATGTCGAAAGCCCTATGCATAAAATTAAATAATGTTTAGTTGCCTATATGTGTCTATTTTATTTATTTTACCATACTCTGTTTTGATATAGAGAAGAAAGAAAGAAGAGTACCGGTACGTAAAAAAAAATATGATTATCAGCAGTTAGGTACACATACTAGAGTCATAATTATTAATCCTACACTTTTAAAAATTGTCCCCGAATTTCAACAATATAATTTTTAGAAATATAGCAGAATAGAATTATTCGTATATAGGCCTACTGAATTACACAAACATAATATGATAAATATCTACGTCTTCAATGCTTTCAACAAAAATTACACATATCGGTGTACATTTTCACTGTCTTATTTTGAATAACTCTATAGTTTACATAGCAAAGAAATAATGGCAAATCGTATGAAAAGCTCAAAAAACCAGGTTTACAAGACAATGACAAAAAGAAAAAAGAAACTGACCGTCAAGTGAGCATTTTAAAAGCCCATTCAAACTTAAAAGTGTCACAAACCTACTAGCATATACTTTTAGATACATAAAACCATTCTGAACCCAGCGAGGTGATCGAGGTGGACTCTCATCCAGGAGGTTCCAGTTCAAACTCCGTGGCCGGTCAATTTGAATTAGTTTTCTACGTGTTTCCCCAATCGTAAAGGCAAATGACTAATCAGATAATTACCTATCCTGGCCCATCGCCGTTATTCCATCCCGTATCATCATTAAAATTGAATATCAGTTGAAATTCATAGAAACTGATTAACAATTGAAAATAAATGCATATCAACAATTGCACGGCCTACTGATGTTCTTATTGGGATTGAATGGAATAATTCCTACTGGTGGCCAAATTAAACCAATTTCGATTGTTGGGGATAAACGTCTAAGAAAGAATGCTCAAAAGAAGGAGAAGAAAAAGATTTCTGAAATAATAAATACAATTTTACCTCTTGTATCTCGAAGTTCAAAGCTGAATTTTTAAAAATCGGAATAAGAAAATAGGGGCATAATATGTTTTAAGAAAATCTAATTTCTCCAGTGCACTCTAGCCAGTGCCCCAGAGGGGAAATTTACATTTTTGACCATCAACTGTGTAACGGACCTAGTCATCACAGCGTTTTCATCTTAAGCTAATATTGGGTACACAATTTTCCCATCAACACTAGTGGATATTCCCCCCCCCCCCCCAGCCTCGCGCGGGCTCCTAGAAGGTGTCAGACTCAGTACGTCACCAACGTCAGTATACACACGAGTAGTGCCGAGACAAGACGTAACAAAAGTGTTTGCATGCTTCGCAACAACTACTTACTGCAAAACACGTGTGAGTACTTTATCATATGTGACATACTTCGCAATATACAACACTATAAAGTCATGTGGCTGATTCACCAGCGGACATCAATCTTTTCCCACTTTCAGTTTAAATATAAAATTGAATTTTGCCCAATTTATACCGTTTAGCATATTATTAATGCTGTAGTCCCAAAACTTGGACAGATTTTCCGATAAGCTTTTAGCGGATGTGGCAATATTTGAATTTTTGACCCGCAATAAAGTTAGCTAAATCTCTCGCTGATTGCAAAGGTGATTACATAAAAATAAAAGAGTGATATATTACTACATATTACTACAGTAGGCAAGGAATTTTAAGATTTTAAAAGATTAAATAAATTTTAACAATCACAAGAAGTAGGCTAATATAATAATTAATTTAAAGCCTACACTATTTTTATTCGACATCAAAATATTCTTTAAGATTCTGTTCCAGCTGTCTAATAAAAAAAAACACTCTACAGAGCCTCTTTTGGCGTGCTATCAGAGATTTTTGTACACATTCTCGAACTGGTCTTTCATATCAGTGGCAGAATGGCCAAATAGGTAAATAAATTAATTAAGTAAGTAGGTATGTAGATAAATAAATTAATGACAGTATGGAGATAATAGGAATGGACAATAGGAAAAGCAGAAGCCAAGAAACTAGAAGCAGCAGAAATATGGATATGGAGATTTCGGCACAATGATCTACTCATTAACATTTTTGAAGGGAAAATACTGGGGAAGAAATCAAGGGGACGTCCAAGAAATTCATTTATTAAAAACATGATAAAGGATATGGACGTGCTGTCATACGAAAATCTAAAGAGAACAGCGATGAAGAGGAAGACATGGCTACTACAACAAGGTATTGCCTTTAGATCCTGATGATGATGATGATTATGGAGATAAATAGTTGAATATATAAATAAATTTTTAAAAAGTAATCAAAAAATGTGTAGGGTATGAAACAGAAGGCATATGATACGCCAGTGGCTTAGGGGAGGAGGATCCAGGGGGTTCGGACCACCCCCAGAAATCAAAACCAAAAATTTTATTTTAGAATTTAAAAAAAAATATTTGTTAAGTTATACAAGTTTTGTTGGTGTGTCAAATATGATACAGAAGTTATTTTCTTTTCATAACTCATCGGAACTGATGAAGTAATCGATGAAATAACCAGAACTGGAAGCAGGGGATTAGTGCTGTAGTTATTTAAGCTCCATTTTGTCAAATATTGAATTACTTTATTTAATAATAAAATACTCAATGTAGGCCTATTATTTCAACAACTGTTCCATGTGTTATTTAACTTTTCTTATAAATAGTAATAAGTATTATAACTTAGGTAACGATTTCTTGCTTAAGTGAGCATGTCTTAGGACTTAGAGTATAGTAAAAAAATGCTAACATGTTTTCAGATAATATTCTAATTGGGTAATTAAATGACTTATGCTCTGAAGACAGACAAATAAATCAACATCAGCTTATTTCGATCACACGGATGAAATAACTATCATTCAAAGGCCTAAAGAGATGGGGGGTCAACCCATACCCTACGAAATTAAGGATTTTGAAATCTTCAATATTTTCTTGAAAATTCAACGCCGAACTGAGAATTTCCTAGTTTCAAGCTTGGATGTGTTCGTGACTTGAGAGTTTAAACTCATTAAGTTTGCCACAATCAATATTTTCGAAGTACCACTAAACACTGTTGCGTGACCGGCTTAAGTGGGGGTTCGGGGCATATTATAATTTCCACCTTCCAAGTGGACCACCGACATCACAGCTCTGACTACTGTACCTATAATAAAGATAAGTAATTAACCATGTGGGACTTGAGTGTGTGTCTGTGCAAGGTCATACTGAGTTACTGTATAGACGTGCAGATTAAGAGCATAGAGCTTTCGGGGACATAGAGCTTTCGGTGAAATTCATAGGTGAGAAATAGGCAAAATTCATTTTTTTTCTCAGCAATGAATTGTTCTGTAACCTTGTGATCTGGCATGTTATTTATTGACTACCTCTACAATTGTGTACTATTTTAAAAATTAACTAATCTATTACAGTTATGAGAATATTTTAGGAGAAAAATTCCTCCGACACTGGGACTTGAACCCAGGACCTTTGGCTTTCTGTGCCAATGCTCTACCAACTGAGCTAAGCCGGAGTTCAATTCACAGTGCCAGATGGAACCTCTCTCCTATGACTGATTGCCCTAATGGTCTACCTCACAGACAGACAAGTTATGTCATATGCAGTACTGTGAGGCACACTAATTAGTGATTTTTGTGACCGGGCTCCCACTGTTATTGTACAGTTGACATTCAGTCATAGGAGAGAGGTTCCATCCGGCGCTGTGAATTGAACTCCGGCTTAGCTCAGTTGGTAGAGCATTGGCGCGAATAGCCAAAGGTCCTGGGTTCAAGACCCAGTGTCGGAGGAATTTTTCTCCTAAAATATTCTCATGTAATGTCCAACAGAGACAATAATCTATGGTTCATGAAAGCTTATATATCTATTACAGTTATGTTTCTTTTTTCCATTTTTTTAGTTGTACTATGAGTTTATATTTTTAGTATTACATTAAATATCTGCCGGTAATATTAGTGTTGTAAAACTGGTGTAAGCTTAATTAGTATAAGAAAATATTGCAATTGCGCAATGAGCCTCTTATATTCTCAACATAATAAATAAATAAATAAATAACACTCTTTATAGACAATTACTTTTTAGACTTACGAGAATTTTATTTCCCAAAGGCCTGTCGCCTACAGAGGTATCAGAAAGAAGAGGAAGAAGTATGGCGAAAAACTGCCAGGAATTAGGTCCAGAGATTGTGTTTAACATATGCAATATGGGGCTAAGTCTTTGCCACCCTTCTAAAGGATTGAAGGCTGGAAGTTTTGAAGCCACTCTTCCACGTTATCCAATCAACCATTCACAGCATGAATAAGCCTATCACCATTTAAGCTGATAGCACAGGTCCGTAAACAAAGGAAAGTTAAACCTGTAAGAAAAGGACATCCGATTCGTGGATGTTTTCATTGCGTTATTAGTTTACATTACTAGCAGGTGCCCGCGATTATTTACTCAACTGATAGATGTGTTACTTAATTTTTTTTTTTTTAACAGAAGAATAATTAAACATATTTTAGACATAGTTTTTACATAAATTGCAGGAATAACATGATTTTATTCTTAATTATATTGTTTTACATAATAGGCCAACATAAATAATTAAACGAACAAAACAATCTTGTGCTGTCATATGGGCATACAGATTCTAAATGAAATTACTGAAATGTACCACAGATTCATGAACCTTACCCAAATCAAGCATAAACAATTAAAACACAAAACCCGACTTCGAGGTGCATTTCACGATTAAAGTGCGTCACCCGAAGAAAAAAAGACCTCAGATTCGAGTTCCCTAGCGGGGCCCCTAAAAACGCATCTATAATAGTGAGTTTCGTCAATTCAATTATGCATTCATTCGCGATCCCCTTCTGACAACTACATTTAAAAACAGATCTCTGCGAGTTTTAAACAAATGAGTCAAGATAGCAACCGAACAAGGCCACTTTCAGTAATAATTTCACAATTGAATACAGTCTTGTTAATAGGTGGCGTTGGATGTACATATAAACACAAGCTTTGGCTTGTGATAATGCACTTCGGCTTTCATTATTCCTTTTTCTGCGCTAAAACTGTGGCAATATCTACGAATGAGGAATTACTGGAAATATATATATATACTCCAGTCGGGAAAAATTACGAAACTTTTTACTGGCACTCACTACTGCGTTTCTGGGATTGTGAATTGTCTTGTTGGAGTGCTTTCAACTGCCTATGGACAAAATTGTGGGACCCGCCAATCAACTTATGGGCATAATTGGTCCTCCTCGGACCTCTTGAAGTAGGAAACCTCTGCCATAACCTAGATAAAGTAACTTAAAAGTAATGTAACAAGGATAGGAGAAGGAAAAAATCGCTAAACAAAACTTAGAATGGCCTCCATATGAGAAATCCCCCTTTGGAATTATCAAAGCAGGAAACTGCATCACGGACCTTTCCCAAGGAAACAGATTTCGGCTAGAACATGTGACGATAAGAATTGGTTTGAAATAATAATAATAATAATAATAATAATAATAATAATAATAATAATAATAATAATAATAATAATAATAAAAATAATAAATAAATCAGGTAAACTAATGTAACAAAGTGCCAGAATGCTTTTGTTTAATCAGTGATAATTGCAATTATAATATGCAATTATAATATGCACAAAATAAGTTATTTTTTAATCGATTTCCGAGTTAATCACCAGATCGATTCATTAAGCAGGGCTTACAGAAGAATAACGGTCTAGTTTGATAAGCATGTGTGAAGGAATATGAGGGTAGTGTTATTTGACACAGCTAACTGTATTGCAACTTCCAAAGCCGTATATGAACACTGTAAATCAATGCGTTGTCATGAGAACTGATTTGCATTTGATAAATTCTTTCTAATATATTACCATAAAATAAGCACTAAACTGGGCATTACTCCGGTACCGGTCAACCGATTTGGTCCAAACGTAATAAACGCGTAGGCTATACAAAGTTTCATGAAAATCCGATAAATCGTATTTGAGATATCGCGCGTACAGACACACGGACAGACAGACGGACACAATCCGCCCCATACAACCTCATAAAGTACAATTCTGGCACTTAATAAATTAATAATAATAATAATAATAATAATAATACGGGATGCCTGTTGAGTATATCAATTAATTAGTACAATATTAGCATAAAAAACAGACTGTACTAGGAATGATGGAGAGATTCGCTAATGATTAATAGCAACTATGAAGGGACCTATGTACACAAAGGGGCAATAACACTTGTTGCATCACTGCAGGGGCGGGTCCAATCGATTCCATGCACTTCCATCAAGACTGTCAAGTTAAGTGTATAGAATATTTTTCCGGACATCAAACAATTAGTTGTTTGGAGATACTCCAACATTGTCGAGGCGAATGTCTCTCGGGAAAGGTTTCGTTGCCGAGGACAAATTTAGTCACGCTTATTTTTCTGTAGACGGCAGATTGGCAAATGACAGGCCCATTGAGTAGAAAGCTTTCTAGAAGGAAACTAAGGTTTTACTAGAACGTGGAAGAGCCGGAATATTTTTCGAAAAGGCTTTATTTTCGGCTTGGAGTTTTGTTTAACGTGTCGTAAATGTACAACACGGGCTCGCAATCGGGAGGTTCCAGGTTCAAATCCCGGGGCCGGCCAATTTGACATGGGCTTTTTCATGGTTTCCCCAGTCGTAAAAGGCAAATGCCGAATATGATATTTATATACCATGAATCATCCTCACCATTTCATCCATTAAATTAATATCACTTGAAATTTACTCCATAAAATACACTAATAATAGAAATAATTGACAATCAATAGTTCCATGGCCTACCCTAATGTACAGACACATATCCCTAACTCCTGATATTGCCTCGTAGCTAAAAGGAGTATAAACATAGCTGAATAATAAAAAAATACAACTATATTTTTAAAAAGGGCTCCATGGTTTATAGCCCATCAGTGTACAGAATAACCAACAATGAAATTTGAATGCTTAAATAGGGGGAGTACCACCCGACCCCCAGGTAAGCCCCTCCCGAACCAAAATTCTGGCTACATCCCTACCTGGAAAGTATTTTTGAAAAGAGAAATGAATATTTGCTTCCATGGTTGTGTTGTGGTGAGTGTTTTCGCGTAATCAGAATGCAAGGAAAGCGGCTGCAAGTGATGAGATGGCCCAGTTTAGCTTCGCGTGCAATATGCGGGACGCATAGCTAAAAATACACGTCTCACATTCGTGTCACCACCACCTACTAAGTTAACTATTCGCACCCACAATTTTATTATTATATTTTTTATTACATGATTCTTAACCCGGTTTTTACTTCCTCTACCCGCACCAGAAGCAGGGCCGTATTTCTAAATAGGCTAAGTAGGCTGCAGCCTAGAGCGGCAAATTTTCAGAGGCGGCAGTTTGGCAATTTATTCAAAAGTTAAAATGAAGTATTTCAGACGTTAGTAATATTTTCCGTACGAATTAAGAATACTTGTTACTTAAAAATATGTTTTAGTCCTTCTACATAGCATGCTTTATAAAACTATAACATAATACAAATTCAGAGCACGTAATCTTGTATTATAACTTTCTTGTAGTGCAATCTCGTAAGAAAGTTATGCAAATTTGAACATGAAGATTACGTGGGATGAGTTGTTTTAGAAAAGTTTGTATATTTTTGAACAGATAAACCAGTAATGAACTACATTTTGTGTAGTTTCATTTCACCATGTAGGACAACTTAATTCAAATTGAACACAGTTCAATTACGCAAAAAACAGTCATTAGCATTAAAATATAAAAATATGTTTAAAATAGTGATCTCTGATCTCTAAACACATTAATTTATTAATTTCGAAACCCATTTCATTTTTTAACGAATCTTAAAAGAAGTAAGTAAAAAAAGAACAAGTAGATAACTAATTTGATTATATAATTCATTATGTAAACTATTAAAATTGTAGTTTTATCTAAACTAAATGAACTTAATGTTTAAAAAAGATGAAAACACCAATGAACTCTATCCTTTTGTTGTAAGTTATAAAACAAATGTATTAAAGTAAATATGAATATAGAGGGGGCGGCAAATGGACTTTAGCCTATAGGCGGCATACTCTTAAATCCGGCCCTGACCAGAAGGCCAACTAGAATCAGAGGAAATATTATCTTCAACCCCGAAATTCGATGTTGCGTTTTCAACGTAAAACTCCGTGTACCTTCGTTTTGCTCACTTGCCGCTGCCTATGCTCCCTCCATTCGTGTTTTTTGTGCAGAATTTAAGGGACAGCAGCCTGGATGCAACTAAATCCACTGTCCGAGTCAAATGTGAAGTAAAGAAGCAAAGTAAACACTCACTGCATATGATGCTGCGAAAGAAGTATTTTGGGCAGTAACTTAAATACGGCAGCGTGAGGAGCAACGCGAATGAGGCACAAATACACGTTTTAGTAGCCTCAACCCAAAAATCTTATTTCCAGAAACATATTTCTGTTTACGTCTGCTATTAGCATATCTCTAAAACGAAAAATCCTATAAAACAATATTTTATATTTGAGACAAATATAATCTATTATTTTAATGCCACTTTACTTGAAGAAAAGTTCATTTTCTCGAAAAGGCTCTAAGGATCTTGATTAAATTTTGCACAAGAGATACTTATATCGCAGTTATGTTAAGATTGGTACACATAAGCCACCCACCGTTTGTAGAAACTGTCTTGTCTGATGAGCAGTTTGGTGTGTGAGACATGAAAGGCACGAGAGTGAAGAGGAAGAATACCCGAAGAGAGACATGCTTCAATCAAAACGCAAAATGAAAGAGAATGAATGCATTGAAAGGAGTCTGTGACCCTAGTGTTATATTTAGATGAGTAGTGTTTGCTCATGATTTCCACTATCCTTCGCATTGAAATTGTGATTGGTTTCCAAGATACATTTTATAAAATACTCTAATTATTAAGTGCCGGAATGATACGCTTTATCGGATCTTCATGAAACTTGGTATACGCATTTATGACGTCCACGGAAAGAAGCATATTAATATTGGACCAAATCGGTTGACCGGTACCGGAGTAATGCCCAATTTAGTGCCTATTTTATGGTAATATATTAGACTGAATTTATCAAATGCAAATCAGTTCTCATGACAACATATTGTTTTACAGTGTTCATATACGGCTTTGGATGTAGTAATACAGTTAGCTTTGACAAATAACACTACCCACATATTTCTTCACATATGTTTATCAAACTTAGACCTTTGTTCTTCCGTAAGCCCTGCTTAATGAATCGATTAAAAAAACTTATTTTCTGCATATCATAATTGCAATTATCACTGTTTAATCAAAAGCATTCTGGCACTTTGTTGTATCAGTATACCTGATTTTTGTGTTGATAAATTTCATGTTGTTTTTCTCCTACGAGGGTTTTGTATGTCGTGTATAAAATAATCCCACCTATTCCCTCGTATAAAATGTTTTTGTTAAAATATCAGCTCATAGCTTTGTCAAATCTAAAATTTATACTTGTCAATATTATAAAACATAATAAAAAATTATAGCTGTTAATTTTATAAGACAATTTTCGTATTTTGTGGACAATATATTTCGGCTATTCAGCCATCTTCAGGTCCTTTTTCTTTCTTCAGGTGATCTTATTCTGTTCGTTAATCCATTACAACTGATTAGAAAAAGGACCTGAAGATGGCTGAATAGCCAAAATATATTGTCCACAAAATACGAAAATTGTTTTATTAAATTGACAGCTATAATTTTTTTTGCACGACTTAACTAATTAGTGGTACTTACGAAAGTTGTTGCCGTGGATCGTAAGTTGACATTCCCACACGCAATCTTGTTGCTATGTGCGGTAAGTGTTTCCGTGCGGTTATGAATTTGCTTACGGCACATCATAATACAAGCCTTTGTGGACAAGGCCCCCCAGGACAAATATTCGGTTCGCATAACAACAAACACATGCTAATCACTTTCTGAAATAAACATCAATCTTCAAGAATGTATATACATAATATTTTTCAGGTAATATCTCAATTAATATAATTAAATTGATATAAATATTCATCGTGCAAAAAATATCATGCAACAATCATGTAAGCGCATAACCGATCTCGGAAAATTGAAAAAACTCTTTCCTCGATCCGTATGCATCGCTTACGGCACTTGTATCGCAATATACTATTATTTTGTTTTATAATATTGACAAGTATAAATTTTAGATTTGACAAAGCTATGAGCTGATATTTTAACAAAAACATTTTATACGAGGGAATAGGTGGAATTATTTTATACACAACATACCTTATTTTATTTTGTTTAAATAAAATTGTATGTTTTGAAAGCTATAAGTAGGACTATAAGAAAACTTATTTTTGTTATTCCATGTGATAGAAATGTACAGAAGAAATAAGAAATTCCTGAGCGACCTCGCAATTTCCAGTTCACAGAACTTCACTGAACCAGACTCTCGATAATAACTTAGAAGTTCAATGACAGCGACAAAGAGCAGCTTGTGAGAAATCCTCCGCTCATTTTAATGAGCAGATGCAGCAACTACAATTACACCCATCACAACTCTCTGATTTCTGAATGTGTTACATAATGGTGACAAAACAAAAACCGAACAATAAAATATTGGAACTTTTTCACCGTATCCATTATTTCAGCATTACTCTTTACGAATAAAACATTCAAATTGTCACAGGTAGAAAAATAATAAAGCACTTGGAGATAAATTTGGATATTGATAACTCAAATTAAGACCATTAGCCTACTAGGGCCCGGAAGTTACGCAAATTGCTTTATCATTTGGGTGGATATATATTAAAGAGTTAAATAGAGATAAACATGTCTTCATACATTTAGGAACGGTAGGGCCAGGCTTTAGTTGGTATTTTTTTTTGGTCTATTTTGGCTTCTGTTGCCTATTTTAAAGGTTAAAGCCTTTTCTGCCTATTCTTTTATTTTGTGACCGGGTTTCCATTGTTATTATACAGTAACATTTAGGATGTACATTCGAGATTTTCCATTTCCATATAAGGGAATGGCAGATAAGAATGTACTCGTACTAACTCTTTACCGTATTTATTTATTTATTTATTGAATATACAATTACTTAAACCCTATTCCACCCGGAGGTATATTAGGGTTATAGTTACAAGACAATATATTTGCAATATTACTACTTCTTATCCATAGGCTGGATGCAGGCCTTACTACTCTAAGAAAACAATATAACTAATATATTATATTATAAAAGAAAACTATAACATCTTAAAAATAGAACACAAAAACTTTTGGAATTCTCTATAACAGCATTTTTTCCTAAAAATATCAAAGAGTGGTTTATCTAATTTCTTTTTACAATAATCTAAGTGTGTGTCCAATATTCTTCTTTTATGCTCTAGGACTGGGCAATGAAAAATTAAATGTTCAACAGTTTGTTGTTCAGTACATATACATTGATAACCGTTCTGTCTTTGGATCATGAAACGTTGAAAGTAAAAACCAAATTTGCCATGCCCAGACAGAAACTGAGTGAATATGAAGTCCGGTTTTACACTCGTACAGCGTAGGCGACACTCAACTGTTGGAAAGAAGATTTCTCTCGTAGTGGTCCCTTTGGAGCTGGACACCCAATGCTCATTCCAAGCAGTCCTAATATAATCTCTAAGTTTATTCTTAGCATAAGATAGGGGACACAATTTGTAGCTAAAATTTAAATTCGAAGTCGCAGCATTTTTTGCCAATTCATCAGCTCTTTCGTTCCCTAATGTGCCCATATGGGCTCGTACCCAGGATAAACAAACGTGTTTCTCGTATGATATTATCTTAGTTCTAATTTCTGCTGCCGTATTTAATAACAGTCTATTGAATGGAAAAATCGGGGGAGTACCCCCACGCCCCCCGAACCAAAATCCTGGCTATGTCCCTGCCTGGAGAGTATTTTTGAAAAGAAAAATGAATATTTGCTTCTGTGGCGTAGGCAAATTGTAGCGGGCCCGGGTTCGATTCCTGGTCGGGACAAGTTACCTAGGTGGGTTTTTTCAAGGGTTTTTTCTCACCTGTGGAAAGTCGGGTAACTTTAGGCCCTTACGTCCCCAGATATCTGGGTGTCATTATCATCTTCATTACATCCTCGCCTTGTTTGGAGTGAGTGTGTGTGTGTGTGTGAATGGTGTGTCTCGTCCTATGTGTGTGTGTGTGAATGGTGTGTCTCGTCCTATGTGTTCGTGTTGTCTCGGATGTGGCCCCGGCATTGGGCTGTACACTCATCCGGGGAGGCCCTCCATATCCTTGTCTGGTCAAAAAAGTATGTATGTGATCCAAAAGACAATCCCTCTCTCGACAGGTCGTGGCCCTGAAGGCCCGGGCGGCTTGGGTCGCTTAATTATTCCTAAAAGGGAGAGGTAAAACTAAGGTAGAGGACAGAGAGAGAGAGAGAGAGAGAGAGAGAGAGAGAGAGAGAGAGAGAGAGCGAGAGAGAGAGAGAGAGAGAGAGAGGAACGGTAGGGCCAGGCTTTATTTGGTATTTTTTGCCTATTTTGGCTTCTGTTGCTTATTTTAAGATTTAAAGCCTTTTTGCCTATTCTTTTTATTTTGTGACCGGGTTTTAAGATGTAGATTCGGGATTTCCAATTTCAACTGAAGGGAATGGTAGATAAGAATGTACTTACTCTTTACCGTATTTTATAACAGTCTACTGAATGGGAAAATCGGGGGAGTATCCCCAAGGCCCCCCGAACCAAAATCCTGGCTATGTCCCTGCCTGGAAAGTATTTTTGAAAATAAAAATGAATATTTGTTTTCATGTTGCATTATAGCCCTATAACTGATAGTGTTACTAAAACAGGCCCCAAACACCCACACTCCTTGAATTAATCTGCCACGGCGATAACTTAGTTGTTCTAGCCATTTATTCTAGTCCAGCGTTTCTCAACCTATGGTCCGCGGACCACTGGTGGTGGTGGAAAGTAAAGAAGTACTTTTTTTTCACATATTTCGTTATAATGACCTATAATTAATACCTCAAATATTAAGAATGTAGGCCTTCTTTTAAAAATGGGATGTAAAATTAGGGGTCCGTAAAATTGTTTAGGCATTTTAGAGGTCCTCGGGTTCAAAAAGGTTGAGAAACGCTGCCTAGTCTGTTTCAACGATTGCATCCGGCCCTCCAATCTGATTACCGTGAGTTTGTACCCGATGTTCACATACCTCGCGGCAGAAGAAATTTTATTCTTTGAAATTCCCAACTCGTGTTTCATAAAGCCTGACCTGGGTTTAGGTACATTGCACCATAAGATAACAAAACGACCTATTTTGCAGATCGAAAGTTTTGATTCCTCGGAAAAATGTGTTCTTTCTCTCACTCACTTTCCAATTACACCTGATTCCACCATTGTACTGACAAGCAATGTACAAGAAGCAAAGATGGTGTACTGCTTCGATGGAAAACATAAACCATCACTCATCCGTGGAAACCTTCAAATCGCGAGATGTGCCCCTCTGTATTGGGACTTTGCTAAAAATACTATTAAACATATAGGCTATTACGCAAGGATCCCCCAAAATGAGAGATTTTTAAAGCATTGGTTAGACAAAAAAATCGATGTTTTGTGTCACTTAGGAAGGGGAGATGTTAGTAATTTATGGTTGATCACTTTAAGACCCCCCGGAAATTGATTTCTAAATACGTGCTTGATATTATGTAGTTTGAAAAATTACTTCCTATGTAAATGAAGAAACACACAAAATAAACTTTTCACCTTATTTTTTTTAAAAAACAAATAATGTGTCGATTTATTACACATGTATGCAACATACACATTACATCAATAAGAATAAAAGTTATGTTTAAACGTCAAAACTTTCAATTTAACTTTAGATACCTTTTAATAAGGAAGGAAGCATTGCTCAAAAATTTGTTCAAAGTATTGAACAAAGAAATATTGATGGAGAACAATTTTCTTTGGACAGGTCTACTTCGTTTTCTTGGAACAGCTCCTTTCCTTCTTTGGCGCTTTTGTTGTCCATCAGCTTGCACTCCTGCTGGAGCCCACTCTTCTTCCTCTCTTTAATGCATTCATTCTCTTCCATCTTGTGTTTTGATTGGAGCATGTCTTTCTTCGGGAATTCTTCCTCATCACTACCTTCTCTTTCCTGGCTGAAGCAATCTGAGAATCCTGAGAATCCATTCTTAAAGTGGCCGCTATCTTTCGCTAACTTCACAGCTTGACGAATCTTGTCTGAAAAATGTCTTGTACCATTTTTGTCTTCAACGCATGCAATAAATTCCATAATCTCTTCGAAAGTGCAGCCTCTTTCATCCCCAAGGCCAAGATAGTAAACTGCCCTGATCACTGACGCTTGTGCCTCACTCATTTTGCTTGGAATCTTGTTAATACAACAGTAATTATAAACGGAAACAAATATTGAATTTCTTCAACGCAATTTTCGAATAAGTCCTTTAAAGCTTGTGTGATGTTTTTAAGTTCGTTTCTCTACAATCGCTAACAAAAGAAAATCAGAGTTCATTACTGCTTCATAGCTAAGGTATGACGTGACTTTATCAAAGCCCTATAGTTTTATTGTTATGAGAATATTGTAAAAGTCGATAGTCGATAATAATGTTAGCCCGTTTACATGCAGGAATACAAAACACAGAGGCACCGCCGTCTTGAGAGTAATACCACAGTATACGAATACTTATACTGTGGTAATACAGTCTATTATAGACGGCACAGAGGTAATGACCATTGAGCTGAGCTGAGACACTCCCCGAGACGATGATATTACAGCATAGGCCCTATTATAATAACTACACAGCCCAACAAAAAAAGAACTTTTGTTTGGTGTCTCAGATGTTTTACCGGATTTTGGCTATACTTAGTGTGCTTATTCCAAATATGTAGGCTAAACATTTTTTCTCTACCAGCTCTACTTTTATTAACTTATAACCTCTTTCGCGAAACAAAATCTTGCTTGATAATATAGCTAGTGATGGTTCTTGACCATACTTTGGACACGTAGGACGAAAACTGTACGAAGTACAGACAAACTAAAAACTGGATTTTTTTTTTGCCCTTAAATTGACAGCTCATAAGTCATAAAGGACCGTACAGTATGTGATAATATCAGTTTTTTTAAAAACCCCGTGTTATATTGTTATTGTAATGTTAATGTAATGTCAATATGTTGCTTTTTTCTTCACATGATTTAGAAGCTAAATATAGGCACTGTTTTTTATTTATATCAAACGTAAAATGGGTTTATATGCATAATGGTAATACCACATCTCAAAAACTAAAGCTGACAGGGCAAAACTAATGTCACATTTGGCATCAGCGACCTAAGTATACCCAAGAATAGGTATAAATTCTAAGGCACCAAAATGGCTGTTGGTCTGTGTTGTTAGTTTTCCAGTCACTTAACCTGGTTCATACCCAGGGCCGTGGAAAGAAAGCACGGGCCCCAGGGACAAATTTTCCCGGGCACCCGTCAAATATTAAATTCTCTACCCAACTCGCCCTTTATAATGTATGCAACAAAATGATTATATAATGATATTATATGATATTAAGTGCTAGAATCGTACCGGTACGGTATGAGATTGTCTGGTAGACAGAAAATATCTGTCCGTCTGACTGTCCGTGTGTCTGTAAGCGCGATAACTCAAATACGCTTTATCGGATTTTCATAAAACTTGGTATGCCATTTATAACGCCCATGGGACGAAGCCTATTGATTTTGGACCAAATCGGTTAACTGATGCCGGGCACGAAACGGAAAAATGCATTAAAATGTTCTAATTAGGAACAATTTTATCTGTTTGTACCAGTTTAATCTTTTGAAAATTATGATTTTAAATGCCGAACGTTAGTGAGGCCTACTGTTGAGTCCAAAAGGCTTTGTGCTTCTATTTTTCAAAAGTTACAGCGGTTCGGTGGAATGAGTGATGGTTGCCTGGGCGCCACAGTATAATGCATATACTGAATATTTCTGATTTGTTGAACCCGCCTCCGGTCTGCCAGTCGATCGTTGAGCACTTCCCTCTAGCTTCAGGGTAGGAAGCGAAGAACACCTTAATATTATTGCTTGAATAATAATGCAGTTTCTTTGAACACTGAAGGAATATTCTGTTTATTCAAAACGTTGGAAATACAAGTCCAGTCATTGACAATAATTACAAAATTTGCTTGTGAATAATTAATATTGTTGCAAGTTCTCGGTAGATCGTTACTAGTGATACAATTGCTGCCGTATATGATTTTGACTAATCGCGATTGAAAGTAAGAATCCTTCTAAGTCGATTAATTCCACAGCTAAAATTTTATAAGTCCAATTAATTCTGTGGGCACGCGGCCTCAAAGATAAGTAGAGTGATTGATGTAGGCACGCGGCCTCGACGTAGAGTGATTTTGACTGTTCTAGGCACGGGGCCTTGAAGTAGAGTTGAATATGACTGTTATAGGCGCGGGGCCTTGAAGTAGAGTGATTTTACAGTGCCCCGGTAGGCCTAAGGAAAACTTTCTTGGACAAACATTTATCCCTACTCTTCTTAATTATTATTCGTGAATCCCGGCACGTGGTACTATAGACCAGTTCTTATTGGCAAATCTCCCGACCAATAATAATATGTTAGTTTCCCACGGAAATCAATTGGATTTTCCCTTATTCTCAAAACCCACAACTTAGCGTCTCGGATTTCTAAGAAGGTTCGGACAGCGTGTTGTATCAGTAGCAACATCAGAAGCAAGGCTTAAACACAATAGCCGACTTCTTAGAATTACTTAAGTGGATCAGTACCCTTTGTGATAAGATCTCGGGAGATTCCCGATACATTGTACCTGAGTACTGCATTGCCTTATCTCGCACCCGCTAGGTCTGCTAGGGAAATTCCCAGCTTCTCCGTCTATTCACTGCAATCTCATTTTAATAGTTATTTAAAATGATGTTGTTAAACTTTTTACCTTTGCCTTCTTTCTAGTTAATAATATTTATAATGAATGTTCCGTCTCTTCACGGTCATTTTAAGACCAAACACGGGCTATGAGATTTTATGATTTTAGTTTGAATAAATTTGGGCAATTAATCTGTCATTTATTATACTTAATTTGGTTATCTTGTTTATTTCTTTTTACCGAAGTATCTGAACTGCAATATATGCCCCAGTCTATTAAGACAGGAATCATCATAGCCTATGATTGACTTACTGGCTGAATATACTGCATCTCTCCACAAAATATTATACCTTATTTTCCTCCAGTGTTGCAACTATCTTACACAAATACATAACTAATTTAATTCCTATCCTGACACGAGACTTCACCTTAAATCCTGTCCCACATGTACAAGTTTTCTGAACCTATCACATTCATGCATTCATACATCTTGCGGTTTCCTGTAGTGTTACGTTGCTTGTACGTATTACTTGGTTTATTGCACGACCAAGACATTACAACAAAATTTTACGTAAACACCATAAATTTACCGATATACCCTCGTGAGACCATGAAAATTAAGCTCAAGCAGTTCTCACTGAAATTTTATAAAATATATTGAATGCATAAAGAAAAACAAAAACACTTTTTTTTTTTTTTATTATTGAGACTTTGACAAGGTCGATCAAGCAGTTCTCACTACACCTACACTATATTATAAAGAAGGCATAAAAACACTTTTTCATGAGGCTATGACAAGGTCGATCAATCAGTTCTCACTACTATTACACTACGTTATAAAGAATGTATAAAAACACTTTTTTTTATGACAAGGGCGCTCATTCAGCCCTCACCGCAATTTCAATACAATATATTGCAATGCAAAATACACACGCATATTTTACTCTCATTCATACCCATTCCTCTAATCCTAAACCTATGTGGAACTGATAACCTATCATGCCAGTAGCTATTTTACCGCGTAAAATATACATTACAGGTTATAGGCCTACATTATTCCAGCTCAGTACAATGCCTTTCGGTTATTCCTTGCTTTCCTCTAATTTGTTCATATTTACAATACATTGTCGATAAATGACGTCACACAAAATCACTGATCATCTGAATACATTTTACGGATTTATATCCTTTATTGGTTCTGCCCAAAAATTTTCTGCTTCTATGAATAATTTAAGATAACTAGAGTCAAAGGTTAAGCGTAGTTTTCCATGTGCTTTCACTACACCACAAATCGGATTTATTTGCTTACCGGCTTCTTCCATCATTGAAATTGGTACAGGCCTACTCTTATAGCGACGCTCAGGAATTTCTTGTTTTAATTTAAATTTGTGTTGGTAACCCCGAAATAGGCCTGGAGTTGAACTGAACACTGATTTGTTCTTATATAGCATGTTATATAAAGTCGACTTTTGACCATCTGACAGCACATCAATTTCTTCTACTTTCTCCCTGAGAATTAATTCGATATCAACATTTTCCTCTTCATTTCTTCCATTCTGACTAATGTTAGTAAAATTCGCGTGTACCGTTTCACATTCATTTTCATCTACATAATTATTAGAACCCTTAATGCACAAATGATCATATTCTTCGTCCTCCCAAACAATATCAGATTCCATTCCCTGTAACTCTGCGACACTTTCGTCACAATCAGCCTCATTATCACCTTCATATATAAATACGGCCGGTTTAATTCCCATAGGCCTATATTCGTCGATACTATTTCCCTCTTGTACTACAACTGATTCCACCACGAAAGGCTCGCGTAATAATACATCTTCATTTTGGCACTCCAACTCCTTAGTAATTATATTCTCATTAGATAAAAACGGTACACGTAACTTTTCTTTCTCATCTAATTCCATTTCTACCCAATTTTCTTCAAAATTTATTCTCATTAGTTGATCTGTCATAGAATCACAACCCAGAATTAATTTATGTGCTAAATGTTTTATTGTCAAAAAGTAGACTTCTAACTTCTTTCCCTCAATTTCCAACGGCAACATACACTGATGCTCAATTTTATGGGATTTGGCACCAATTGCAGTTTGTGCGTATAGGCCATGTACTTTCAATTCCTGAACGCGCACTCTAGCTGCTTTCAGCGTTTCATAGAATTTTTCGTTTATTAGAGAAAAAGTACAGCCAGTGTCCACCAACATATCGACTTCAAATTGGTCTATTTTTACCCTTATTAATGGCGGATATGTGGGTGTTATACCCTCTCTATTTGCACATCCTACTACGCACCCCTTCTCTCGTGTTTTATTTTCATTATCAGGTCTTTTTAATCCTTTTTAATCCCTCGGTCTGTGTGACGTCATTTCGACCTCCAAATGCGTCTCCTAGTAGTTTAAAGGCCTGTCTTGCGCTACATGCCTTTCGTCATTTCTGTGACGAATGTCTCCCTGAATATCATTGTGGTTTCCCGTGCTATGCGCCTGATTCCTTTCACCTTCTATGTTAATGTCCCCCTGGTTTTCTGGAATTCGTTCTCCTACTTCGTTCTGCATCCTGCCATGAAATCGAACATTATTTACTTGTCTATCTTGAGGCCTATTCTCTTGATTATTTCCCCTCCAGTTTTGGTTCCCATTATTTCTATATGAGTTATTATTGGGGGGTCCTCTGTTCGATTCCGCATTTCCGTTGGCATGTCCTTGGTTCCATCTACCTCTGTCATTATTTGGACCTCCTCTCGTATCTTGATTCATTTGCATATTATCCGGTCCATTTTGTCTCCTATTATCGCTACGCTCTTCTCTGTTAGTTCCTACTTCGAAACTAGATAATAACTCCAAAGCCTTGCTATAAGTTTGGGGACATGATACTATAAGCAGGTTACATATTTCCGGCTGAAAATGTCTCGTCACAAGCTGAATGGCCTCGCGTTCTGGCATTCCGGGGTCTAGTAACTTGATTAGGCCTATAACTCTTAGGAAATGGTCCGATAGAGAGACGTTGCCCCTAGGAGAATATCTCCCATTATAGACCTCATTTCTAGCTAAAGCTCTCTTCGCCTCACCCCAATATCTTGCTAAGAATAACTGCTTAAAATCCTCATAGTTGCACTCCGGGTGTACTGTAAGTTCAAACCACTCTTTTGTTTTTCCTTTTAAGGCTCTACCGAGGATCAACATTTTGTACTGAGATGGAATAGACCGTAAAGTAAAATATTCTTCAACAGATTTCAAGAAGCTCTGAGGGCTCGTGTTGCTCTCATTGAAGCTGGGAAGTGATACCTCATTTCCTATTAAATTACATATATTAATCCTATTATCGCTAACTACCGGCACGCTGGTGGCTACCGTCTCGTGTACTGTATTACAGGACTCATTTGCAACACTAGGAGGCCTATATGTATTTCCTATTCCATTACATATACTCTCACTACAATTTACAGCATAGTTATTTGCTACGGGCCTACGATTTTCGACCTCTTTAGCTACCGTGCTTACTTCTTTAGAGATTTCCCCTATTTTAACCGCTAATATATTTTCTAAATGCACTACCTTGTCATTTACTTCCGAGATTTTGTCTCCTAACCCTACTTTTACTTTTCCCACCTGAGTCTCCATATTCTTTTTCAAGCTAGACTCCGATTTCTGTATTTCCTTCTCCAAAATTTTCCTTTCATTGAATAATTTTTCTTCATATTTCTTGCCCTGCATTTCTATTTTTCTATCTACCGATGCCATATTAGCCTCTAATTCAGACCTAATTTCCCCTTGACTTTCACTAATTTCTTGCCTCATTGCTTTTTCACTTTCTTTAAGTTCCCTACAGAGTTCTCCCCTGATTTCGTTGCATATGTTAGATTGGACCTCTTTTATATTATTAAGCTCCCTCTCAAGCCTATCTATATTCTGCCTATGTTCTTGGTCCGATTGGTCTATCCTATCTCCCAGTTTCTCTATCTTTTCCCCGGTATTTTTCTCTAGTTCCTTCATATTTTCCTTAGAATTTTTCTCTAGTTCCTTTATACTTTCCCTAGTTTCATTGATACTTTCCCTAGTTTCATTGATACTTTCCCTAGTTTCATTGATACTTTCCCTAGTTTCCTTACTAGATTTTTCTAACCCCTTAATACTTTCCCTAGTATCGTTACTTGATTTCTCTAGTCCCTTCATCATAGCTTCCTTAGATTCCCTCATCATAGCTATCAAATATGCAATAGAATTCGGGTCTATAGTTTGATTCAGTTCCCTAGGCCTATGTTCAGTTACACTATCATTCTCGGTCAGCTGAATATTTGTTGCAATATTTTCCTGCCTATTATCAACTCCCTGCTCCAAAACCCCGTCACCTGTCGCGACACTGTTCTCATTGTTAATCTCCATTCTACAATTATTTATTTCCTCACCAGTAAGCAAGTCGTGCCCCTCTCCACCTTCCATATTAATTTTATTCCTAGTAACTTTTCCGTTTCTAAGCCACATACATAAATTATAAGGGTACTGATACACTCTTACGATCTACCTTACCTTTGGTTAAGAAGTTCAACATATAATGCATAACATGTATAATTATACCCTTGCACAATAAATATTCGATATGCCTGAGTTCTTTTAATTTGAAAAAGATTTTATTTTACTTGAATTTATTCTTTAATTTACTTAGTGAGTTTCAGTTTAATTTTACTTTGATCTTAAATTGCAAACTTTTAAAAAAATATTATTTGATGTCAGGCTTACTAATTTATTTAATTAATATTTACTGTTTCTTAAATTATTGATAATAAAATTGTTTACTTTACTGAAACTCTATGTATATTTAAGTTCTTATCTGTTGGTGATTTTTGATGTTTTCTGCGGCGGTCTCCGGAACTGATGTACCACGATCTTGAATTCCAGCGGTGCCTTTACGGGTGACGTTCTAGAAATTCTGCGGTGTCTTCCTTCCGTTTTGGGATGATTTTTGAAGTTGGTGATCCTTGATGTCCAGCTTCACTCGTGCCCCACGTTGGGCGCCATGTACAGCGGTTCGGTGGAATGAGTGATGGTTGCCTGGGCGCCACAGTATAATGCATATACTGAATATTTCTGATTTGTTGAACCCGCCTCCGGTCTGCCAGTCGATCGTTGAGCACTTCCCTCTAGCTTCAGGGTAGGAAGCGAAGAACACCTTAATATTATTGCTTGAATAATAATGCAGTTTCTTTGAACACTGAAGGAATATTCTGTTTATTCAAAACGTTGGAAATACAAGTCCAGTCATTGACAATAATTACAAAATTTGCTTGTGAATAATTAATATTGTTGCAAGTTCTCGGTAGATCGTTACTAGTGATACAATTGCTGCCGTATATGATTTTGACTAATCGCGATTGAAAGTAAGAATCCTTCTAAGTCGATTAATTCCACAGCTAAAATTTTATAAGTCCAATTAATTCTGTGGGCACGCGGCCTCAAAGATAAGTAGAGTGATTGATGTAGGCACGCGGCCTCGACGTAGAGTGATTTTGACTGTTCTAGGCACGGGGCCTTGAAGTAGAGTTGAATATGACTGTTATAGGCGCGGGGCCTTGAAGTAGAGTGATTTTACAGTGCCCCGGTAGGCCTAAGGAAAACTTTCTTGGACAAACATTTATCCCTACTCTTCTTAATTATTATTCGTGAATCCCGGCACGTGGTACTATAGACCAGTTCTTATTGGCAAATCTCCCGACCAATAATAATATGTTAGTTTCCCACGGAAATCAATTGGATTTTCCCTTATTCTCAAAACCCACAACTTAGCGTCTCGGATTTCTAAGAAGGTTCGGACAGCGTGTTGTATCAGTAGCAACATCAGAAGCAAGGCTTAAACACAATAGCCGACTTCTTAGAATTACTTAAGTGGATCAGTACCCTTTGTGATAAGATCTCGGGAGATTCCCGATACATTGTACCTGAGTACTGCATTGCCTTATCTCGCACCCGCTAGGTCTGCTAGGGAAATTCCCAGCTTCTCCGTCTATTCACTGCAATCTCATTTTAATAGTTATTTAAAATGATGTTGTTAAACTTTTTACCTTTGCCTTCTTTCTAGTTAATAATATTTATAATGAATGTTCCGTCTCTTCACGGTCATTTTAAGACCAAACACGGGCTATGAGATTTTATGATTTTAGTTTGAATAAATTTGGGCAATTAATCTGTCATTTATTATACTTAATTTGGTTATCTTGTTTATTTCTTTTTACCGAAGTATCTGAACTGCAATAAAGTAGCAATTTTTCTTCAAGACTAATCCGTTTCAGATTAACTGATTAATTCCGTGTCACCATTATACGACAGGACAATGCAGATAAAATAAACACACAGAACATAATTTAAGCTGTTTACTGACTTATAAGCAATTTTATTTTAAAGTAAATTATATAAAGTAAAAAATAAAACCTGGTCGGCCGGGCCCCCTTTTGAGGCCTGGGCCTGCAGCCCCGGCTGCCCCTCCCTCTCGTCGGGCCTGTTCATACCCACCTCAGTAGGTATTTTTTCGGGTAAAAATCTTTCAACCAGCCATCCCCCTAAAGCAAGGGCACTGGTACCATGCCACAGCTCTACCCTCGAATAACTATTTAATTCTTCCCGACTGGTTCCCGTCTTTCGCATCCTTCCCATGCTGTTCTTCCTACATGATAGTAAGAATCTCTTCGGTACTGATTTCGGATTGAAGAACCTTGAAGAAATGCGTATCTTTCGAAATCTGCCACCGAAGTAATTAGATCAGAATGTGAAGCAAGAAAATTGTAATGCCCACAATTAGGGCATAAAACGTTATGTGAATGTACTAAATCCGGAAAAGGTTGGACAAAAGAGAATACGTCGTACGGTGGGATAAATGCTATTAATCACGATCATATAAACAAAGGAAGAGCGTTTCCGGGGTTTTTGAAATCAACACTGTGGTTTTCTTATCAAGGCACAGCTTAACCAATACTTCCGATAATTAGAAACAAACAACACTCAGACAGCATGTTTCTTCCACCTTAATTATATACATTTTCATTGTTTTGTCGGAACAGAAAACCATTTCCAAATTGAAAAATCACAAAATTCACATCGGTAAACAGAAGCCTCCACTTGGAGGCCCTTCGACCCAGCAAGGAGGCAAAGGATGAGAGAGAGAGAGAGAGAGAGAGAGAGAGAGAGAGAGAGAGAGAGAGAGAGAGAGAGAGAGAGAGAGAGAGAAAAAAAACACCCGGTATGTGGACACCCCTCAGGGCCGTCGCGTGGGCAGGGCGACCGGGGCGCCAGGACCAGGGGGGTGCCGGGGCAACGGCAAAAATAAAACAACAAAATTTGAAAAAATAAGTTAAATGTACATAAAGTATTTTTTAAAGTTAGGTATAACTGAATTTTGATTTTTCCGTTGTATGTATTTATTTAACAAATAAATACTTGACACCAATAACTTTATATTTGCTAAGTTATCCCAACATAAATATTTGCTCAAAATTGAGCAGCCGGATTTGCTTGTTAATAATAATAGCCTAATAATGAACGCTACTGTGGGCCTTAAGCATGTACACACTCGCTGCCGTGTTGCTCTGTTCTATTTTTATTTGTTTGTGTTTGAAATTTTGAATCCTTACAGATAGATGGAATGACGGGTGGGTGCACGTGGGATTGAGTTTGGGGGGGGGCCTGACGAAATCTTGCTCTGGGCGCCAAAAAACCACGCGACGGCCCTGACACCCCTGATGCAGAGCATAGACGCCGAATTTGGGGGGAAACAATATTGCCCCAAATATTTAAGTTTTTATCATTATTACTACTAAAAATGCAATTCTTGCCCCCTCCCCTCTGATATAGAGGATTGTAAGTTTGTGTCGGGTTTCCACTGTTATTGTGCTGTAATATTGAGAATAGTTTAGATGAAAAAATTCCTAACACTCGTTCCAACTATTCTGTTTCGATTTTATTCACGAATTACAAATCTACGCTAGTACTAAGAGCTAAAACTTTTATTTCAAATATTTTCCGCAGTAAATTCTCTGAAGGGTAGTTATGAGCCACTCATCCCATCTAGAACTTGGTTTCAAATGTCTTTCCTCGCGAATAGTGCGCCTTTGAATGAGGATTAAACAACTGAACTCACACTACCGAAATTCAATCGTTTACTCAGGGCCGTAGCTAGGTGGTGGCGGGATGGGCCCCCGCCAAGGGCGCAGGTACAGAGAGGGCGCAAAATTAACCATGTAAAATCCCGCCTTTTTTTAGACTGGTGCAATTTATCAAGCAATAAAAATTCCACGTTAATGGAATAAATCTTTCGGGTTATTAAAAATTACTGCACGTGAACTATCCGTAGTATTATGCCGATTGTCTACAAAATCGCAGTCATGCAATGTTCTTTAACTAACACGTGTTTTATTGACAGAGTATAACATAAATCATGAACAGTATGGAATGATAATATAACAATAAAAATTAAAATGTACGTTATTATTGAGATGAAAGTGGTTCAACTATTCCAAAAAAATACTTTTACCTATATTAATGTGTTAAACATTTTAGTAGTCCTCATGCCTATTATGTAATTTACTTTTGATACTAGATTTTATTATTTAATTCTTTTTTAAGTGGTTCAATCGTCTGAAAATAAGGTTTTAGTACCTTGAAAGTCCAACACTAGTTGATTTTCAAATAGAGGTTTAGGTTTTCTTTGATAATAATAGTGTTTTTATATTAAAGTAATAAACAATTTCACATAAATAAAAAAAAAAAAATGATCAGACCCCCTAGTACTGGAGGGCGCAGATTTGTCAAACTCGCCAAGGGCGCAGAAGGACCTTGCTACGGCCCTGCGTTTACTTTATATTGGAATATGAAGGGTAGTGGAAGTCAATTGTTTCATATCAGGATTTTATTTCCATGGAAACAACATTACTTATTATTGATGTTATAAACAGAACATGGGAATAAGGCGGCCATGGAGTGAAGTAACAAAGTGTTGTGGGATATTTCTCAGCCGACTCATTAAATCCTGTTCCGTCAGGAGAAACTCACAGCAATAATCACTAACCTGGCCTTGGATTTCGTCACACAAGAAGTTCTGCTAAATTAGCTACCATGATACCTTATAGAGGCGTAGTAAACAAAGTACATAACCCATTACGTATGCACACTCAGTGACATTGTGTTGCCATGGAAGGCTCGTTTTATTTTCCGCCATATAATATAATTTAAAACAAAATATATGAACAAGAACTGTAATTGAACCTTTAGTTTTATAGGGCCAAAGTGCCAAAATCATGATTTTTCAGCTGAAGACTTTAAATGGATCTATTTCAGAAGGGTTCAAGGTCCAGGGAAAGATCCCTGCCCGAATTTTTACGGTCTGTATGTAGGCCTACACCCAAACACAAATTCAAAACTAAGAATTGGAATTTAAGGTCCTATTATACGACATATGGTGTGTTTGGTTTGGATATTCAACTGATAATGCATATTCCTGAATCATAGCTGGATATTCCGTGACATATCGTAGCCATCTTATCGCATGGAAAGATGCTGTTCAATTATCATGTAGGACACAGCTGGTCTTACTATAAACTGACCCGAAGTAGCGATGAGATTATGTCATATTTATAAGAGTGTGCAAGACGCAACTCCGGAACATAGGCCTATCTGCCATCGTCAGTGTATCGGACTCCAACAAGGTATTTTTGTGCTCTTCGTCTTCCATTATTGTGCAAAATATTACTGTAAAACATATTTTGGGATTAATAATGCAAATAATTAATAGTGCAATAGTGCTTCGATTAAGAAATGGTTTTGTCAATTCGATTTAATGAGCATATTTTACTATTTTCTTTGACGATGACATATTTTCATTTCGATTACTTAGCACTAACTTTTATAGTATTTAATGAATACATAGCTTTATTATATTTTTAAAACTCAGATTTTTATTTAAATATGAATTAGCAGAAAGCCTTATAATCTTCAATGGACACTATTTTTTTGTTCGATTAATAAACACATATTTTTATTTTATTTTACGATTAATTAAACTCAGTTTTAACACTTTGTTGAACTCGTTTTTTATTAATTATTATAATTATGTTTATAATGTATAATAAACAAACTTTTTATTCTTTGATGAATGAACATTTATTAGTGAAACTTAAAACAAAAACTTGTATTAAAATGGTGAAAAACTAAATTAAACTATTTTAATATGTTTAAAAAACTAATACAGGGTTTATAAAAACCTAAAAATCCTAACCCTAGTTATCACTTTTAATGAACACAGATCTTATAATTAATGAGCACAAACTTTTTGTCTTTAATGATTACAGACTTTTTCTTCAATTAATTAGCACAAACGCTTGTGATGGTACATTGTGAAACCATTTTTCCTTTAAGTAGTAAGATTTCATCTTTTACATTAATTTTCATGATGTTTTTTGCAGTGCATTGGCCTTTATAGCTATCAATACCAACCTTTTGCAGGGTATTTTGGCCACAGTTTGGCCCTGATTAAAAAGACAACCTACGTACAGTGTTTTGCAGATGACAAGCCGTTTCTTCCTTCTCCTGCTTAGATACGCGGTCCAATCAGAGACGGCGAGACGGAGGGAAGACCCTTACTGATAGCGGCACCTCATTAGCTCGTACACGTGATTGGCGGTGAAGGAATTGGCTTCTCATTTGAAAAATACTGTAAGAGGGTATATCGTAAGGTATATCTTCAAGTTGGAATTATAGTTATAGTACTGCAACGAACCAAGTAATCAAGGAAACATAGGCTAAATTGACTTACACACATGATTACAATGTTTAAACAGTGATAACGTGCATGTTCATAGCGCCATTACATTGTATTCTCAAGAAGAAGGGCCTATATCACAATTTTAAAATTTAATCTATACCATAATTATAAAACAAAACAAGTTGTCAAAGATGGTTCTCTTCCTCGTGCAACACATAAAGCCTGAGTAGGGTGTCCATATAATGTTGATATAAAAACGGTACATTTTTGTTTTTTGTGAAAAACTGGGACAGTTAAGGAAAAAAGGTGACAAAAATTTAATTCACAAAATTTTGGGAATATTTACAATTTGTCTTTGTCTCATGCTCACAGATTATCATAAACGACTTCTTAAATTTCTTCTGCAGACTGGTGTAGATAATTTATTCCATAGAAATGTCCGCCGCCGTGGGTGTATAGGTAGCAAACTTGCCTTCCACCCTGGCGGTCCGGTTTCGATTCCCGACCGGGTAGTGGGTTTTTCAGTAACGAAAAGTCTCCGGGTTCAGGACTGGACATCACCCAGGAAAATGATAGGCTATATTTAAAAGCCTTAAATCAAAGTGGTGACCTCTAGAATAGGGTACAGGGTATTCACAATAGATCTATTAAGGTCGCAGTGTTGAGACGTCGAAGGGCTTACACTACCCCTCATTATTCCACAGAAATAGATGCATCGTTGTCATTGTACATTTCACTATGTATTCTATCAAGAAGCTAGTTTTTTCTTATAATTTTCATAAAATTCAGCACATATTACTCCATTAAAGTATTTTTTGACAATGAGCAAGACCTTCACAGTTGTAACTTTTATTAATGTTGGGTGTCCCCAATAAAACATTCGGGACAACAGAACATCTTGGGGGGGGGGGGAAGGGACTGTCCCGGGGAAAAAAACGGGACGAATGGACACCCTAGTCTGAGTATGTACAAAAGATGTCAGCCTTATAACTACCTTTCAGAGAACTTTTGAGAAAAGAGTTTCAAAGAAAACTTTTAGCTCTTAGTACAACTATTATATTATAATAAGGTGGTAGGCCTATATCACGAAATGTTTCGAGATTGGTTGAGTGCATGATCTTATGAAAGCCCGTGGTTGCTTTTCAAATATGTCCTTCGGATTAAGCAATTACCTTCTGTATCTGTATCTGGTACCCTATGATCCCCAGGTGGGGCGAAGGGGCCTCCAATGGAGGTTTCATTACCTATACTAATTTTGATATGCTTATTTTCCGAGAGAGGGTAGAGGGACAGGTGGTAAGCCCATCGCCTCGCAACCCCCCTCTGGAAACTAAGTATTTCTTGGACGTGAAAGGGCCGAGAAATTTTGTCCAGAGGCTCTAATTTAGGCTTGGAGTACTTTTATGTGCCGTAAATCTACGACAGGGGACCCCCAGCTTAAAGTCCCTCCCGGAGGACTCCGTGCCCAGGATTTTTACGTCCTGAAAAATCCATCGACCGCGGCCGGGTGTGATCCCGCGCCCAAGCAATTACCTTGGGTAAACTAAAATGACAGCAGATGCCTCTTTTTCCCCCATAAATTGATATTGGTATCTAGAAGCCCGGAATTCTGTGACGGGCTAATTAAGCTAGTATTTATACAGTTTGGATTGAAGCAACAAATTCTGAAATATTTCGTGACGGTTATATTTTAAGCATCTAAAGACTAAAGTAAGGAATCCTGTTCTCTGCTAAGAACGTGTCTCCACTCTTTTAAAATATATCTATGCGTCTACATGTTTTCCTATATCTTTATATGGAGCTTTACTATTATCTATCTAAATATGGCCTCCCACGTGCGCATTTGCTACTTCAAGGTCTTCGTGTTTCTGTACTTACCACGCTGTATATGGCCTCCTAGTCCAAGAAGTCAAGAATCCGGGGTGGATGTTCTTTAATGATACAGCGAACCTACAAAATACAGAACGTTCGAATGAAAATTCAAAAGATGACAGCCGTACAATAATGATTCTATTACGTATTTCAAGAGTTGAAATGCCCTTAAGTTGATGCAAAATGATTAGAGATCATGTATGAACTTGAACATAATTGATAATTGAACTAACTCCGTGGCGCGAACTTGCCAGAAGGGAAAAGGCCTACCACCCGACCGCTGCGTCATCTACCATAGGCAGACGGCAGGATTGGGGGAGGGGGGCATGTGGTCAGTATGCCGACACCCACGGCCATTAATGGTGGTTTCCTTGACCGGAGAGCTACTTCTCTATCAAGTAGCTCCTCAATTTGAATCACGAGGCTGAGTGCACCCCTACCAGACCTCCCTATCTCCGAGGAGGTACCAGGGATCGAACCCGGACCGACGGATCTGTAGTCAGCGACGCTAACCACAAGATCATTCACAGAATTGATTAATATATAATTATACAAAAGAATTATCCAGGCCTCAAATCATTAACCAAAGACTAAATTTCGTCCACGCCTCGGCATCAGGGCCAGGTTTTTGATGACCTAAAATATTTTAAAAAATGAGCTACAATATACCTTAATAGGACACTTATACTCAAGCAATTAATAATAATACTAGGTGTAAAGTTCATGTTATTGATGTGATGAAGGCAAGTTTACACATGGATTTTACAGCCTGTTTTAACTGCTGACCGCCTGCGTGGTCTAGTGGTTAGCGCTGCTGACATAGATCCGCAGGTCTGAGTTAGATTCCCGGTACCTCCCCGGATTTTTTTTATTTAAGAGAAGTAGGATTTTCGAGGGATGGTTGGATGGAGTTAGCACAAAATAGGGTTGAATGGCGGGCTCAGGTAAGCGTGGCAATGAACTTTCGGGTTCAATAAAATAGATAATATTCCTTTAGCTTGCTGAGGAATTGTCTATTGCCATTGAGTGAGTAAGTACGGGAGGTCTGGAAAAAAGGTGATAAATAAGTTGCGGCTCCGTTTCAACGGCTATGGGAGTCGGCATGCTGACCACATGCCCCCTATTCGTGCAATTTGTGGTAGATGATGTAGCGGTCGGATGGTAGGCCTAGTCCCTCAAAGGGACTTCATGAACCACTGATTATTGTGTCGGCTGGAATAGGAAGGAACTTCGTCGATAACACTGTAGTTATGAATAAAAGAAAACTAATGCAGAGGCGGCCAGTCATATGATGAGTCTGTAAATTTTGGAGATTATGAAAACTCTAGTCCACCGCTGTGGCTCAGGGGATGCGTTCAATCCTCTCACGCAGCGGGCCCGGGTTCGATTCCTGGTCGGGAAAAGTTACCTAGGTGAGGTTTTTTCCGGGGGTTTCCCTCACCTTGAGACAAATATGGCAGGTACCTTTAGGCCCTTGTGGTCCCCGGATATCATCTGGCCGTCACTATCACTTCATCCCCATCCTCGCCTTGTTCTGAGTGAGTGTGTGTGTGTGAATGGTGTGTATCGTCCTATGTGTTCGTGTTGTCTCGGAGGTGGCCCCGCGTTGGGCTGATCACTCATCCGGGGAGGCCCTCCATGTCCTTGTCTGGTCAAAAAAAGTATGTATGTGATCCAAAGATAATCCCTCTCCCGACAGGTCGCGGCCCTGTAAGGCCCGGGCGGCTTGGGTCGCTTAAATCCTAAAAGGGAGAGGTAAAACTGCGAAAAAGAAAGAGAAAGAAAGAAAGATGAAAACTCTAAATTATGATATAGCTGTTAATGAATGATTAAGAATCAGGTATTTATCGATCACTAAGAAGGCATGAAGTCAATTTAATGAAAATTTTAACCCGATTTCGCTTCATTGTTGATTTATGAGCACCAATCTGTAATGACTTTAATGCCCTGTAGCATACACATTTTATGTAAAAGTTGTTTGTCTATATCCCCAACTATACACTGGTAAAATATTTCGGTATTATTCATTAACACCCTGTAAATTCTAATCTGCATAAGCTAAAACCCGAATTCCAGCCATCAAGTGCTGTAGTATGGACAGTTGGCACTATTGAATGAATATAAATGCTATCTCTGTCTGGCAGGGTCCATCAGATGAGAAGAGAGCTTCCTCTCGGATGGACTTTGAAGTTGCCGCACAGCGCCGGCCTGAGAAGTGCTTGCTGTAGCCTCAACTGTCTTGGGTAAGTGCCAGTGCTGGGGAGTGCCAACGAACCTTTTATTCACACATAAGCAATACAGCAGATGTTACAATAATAATGGACTGGTTAATTAAATTATTGGACCACTAACTAGCCTTATTCATAATTATTAGTTCACTAAATTGACAAATTCTAGATGTGCACTTATTTATTTATTATTATTATTATTATTATTATTATTATTATTATTATTATTATTACAAATTTCAACTTATTATTGTATTAATCAAGGTTGACACTCTGCATCCCTTCAGTCATGCGACAGTCCTCTAATAACAGACTTTCTTCTTTTTTTTACACATTTTAAAATTGAAAGCTTACTTATTTTCTGCAAATAAAATAATCACATTTCGGTTCCATAAAATAATTAATTTAAAAAAAAAAAAAAAAAAAAAAAAAAAAAAGAGAGAGAGAGAGAGAGAGAGAGAAGTATACGTTCTTCAGCCATTAATGTAATATGTCATAGCTAGAGCCCGGATTTCCATGCAAATGCATGTTTTTACATACTTTGGTTACACTTCTCAAACTTTGTAATGTATTTTTCATATGAGAAGCCTTTTCCTTCACCGCCAATCACGTGTACGGGCTAAAGGACTGCCGCTTGCAGTAAGAGTCTTCCCTCCGTCTCGCCGTCTCTGATTGGACCGCGTATCTGAGCAGGAGAAGGAAGAAAGGGCTTGTCATCTGCAAAACACTGTAGTTACTCATTGCATGACTTATGGATTCCAAATAACCATATTTTTTCCGTGCATGTTTGCATATTTCGGCCTTTTTATGGCAAAATTCATGCATAATGCATGTTCCGGATTTTTTTGGTTTAATGTAGCATATTCAGACGTTTTTAATGCCTATAACCCCTCATTTTCTGGTTTTAGTGCATAATATCAAGTTACCATGCATAACTGTGCATATTATGAATGTGCCTCCATAAAATCTTGGCTTTTCAAAGAAACGTAAAAATGTTGTATTGCATTACCGTTGTTATATTTTGATTGACTTGGCAACAGAGTCTGCCACCTGCATGAATTTGCGAGTGCAAGCTATTGTTTACCCTAAATAAACAGTAATATAATACACAAGGCTACAAAAGAAAATCCGACTCGCCGACCCCCACCACCTTCCATTGAAAGAAAACTGCTAAACAGAATGTTCACTGCTTGAATTTGTCAGTCACTAGCCATTGTTGAAGGCTTTGAATACTTTAGAATCGTGTTGTGGAGAAACGGGTGTGACAGTCAGGGAAAAACTTAAGAAGGTACTTAGTTCAAATCCTGATCTTAAACTTCTGAAAGGAGTGAAGGACGTATTGCGTTCAAGAATGTCCTAACTGATAAATGCACGAGTTAAAGTGAGGAGAATTTGGAAAAACTCGTATATTGTTTTAAGATAAATTGAAATATATTGCAGTACAGTGCGGATTTTTGATACTGCATGTTTCGCCCTTCATTGTGCATATTTGGAGATACGATAGTGCATGAATGCATGCATATTTTTAAGTGTGATAGTGCATGATAATCCGGGCTTTAGTCATAGCACTGTAATATGTCAAACAGCACAAAAGGAAAGCATTCTACTAAAATAATTAAAAAGAAACTGCAAACACAATTAAGATTTAAAATGATATTTTTGTGGACATTTCCAGTGCTTTAGTTGGAAAATATTTTATGGGGGTACTCACCTTCCATAGAACGCATATCTATTGCGAATTTAATAGTGTTAGTCATTATTAACAAATACACTCTCGTGAATTGGACATTTATTAAGTATTTTAGGACAATATCGTTCCTGTACTGCCAGTACGACGTACCGGAGCACATATTTTTCCCGGTATGGTAGAAGGAAAATAATTTTATACCGGTACGCAGTACCGGTGCGTACCGGCCCAACTAAAGCACTGGACATTTCTCAATAATATGTCAATACGTATTTCGCACTTATTCGGAAGTTTCATGCAATCCAACTGATTTAGCGATATTTTATGGATATAATTAGCTTAAAATATTTGTAAAATTTCGAACTTATAGTTGTTACAAAAGAATAAGGGCCTTGTTAGTTTATTACTTACTTACTCAATGGCAATAGAAAATATTATTCTTAAGCAAGCTAAAGGAATATTATAAATATTATGGAACCCGGAGGTTCATTGCCGCTTTTACATGAGCCCGCCATTCAACCCTATTCTTTGCTAATTCTATTCAACCAACCCTCAATCTATTCTAATATTGTCCTCCCACTTACGTCTAGGTTTTTCAAGTGGTCTCTTCGTTTTCGGCTCTCTTAGTCAATATTTTTAGATGTATCCTTATTATTATTATTATTATTATTATTATTATTATCATCATCATCATCATCATCATTATCATTATTTTAATTCAACTGTGTTTATACTCATTTTAGATGCGAGGCCATGGAACTATCGCTTGTCAATTGTTTCTAATGTTAGTGTATTTTTATGGAGTAAATATCAATTAATTGTTATTAACTTAAATGGATATGATACTGGATGAAATGGTGAGGATGATTCATGGCATGTAGATATCCAATTCGGCACTCGCCCTTACGACTGGGGAAACCACGAGAAAACCCATGTCAAATTGGCAGGCCACGGGATTTGAATCTGGGACCTCCCGAACGCGAGTCCAAGACGTTACCATCTCGGCTACTTCGCTCGGTATTACCATTATTATTATTATTATGGGCAGACTTTAAAACAATAATAATAATAATAATAATAATAATAATAATAATTCTGGGGCAAAATTTTTGTTCAAATTCGTTCCTGGTTATTCTGTGGAAGAGTAAGGGAAGTGGTGTTATAGTAACTTTGCAATGACAACGTCCATGACTTGGCACTGACGAATCAGAATGAGAGATGTTTTGATGATAAGTGTAGGCTGGACATCAACAATGCGGAGTGCGTGTGTGTGTTGTTTATTTTAATCTACTGGCGTCTCTCATCGTGATGGAATGCAGAGAAACTCAGTGGCGGTGCGCTATGTCTTGCAATTCGCAACTCGCAAAGTTCTTTGAAATCAGTAAAAACATGCACCAAAAAAGGAATTTTCATTAATTTTAATCTTAACAAAATATTAAGTCAATTTCATTGTTAAAAACTAATCTCCGTGGCACTACATCCCAGGAGGGACAGGCCTAGCATCCAATCGCTGCGTCATTTACCATTGGCAGACGGCAGGATTGGGAGGCATGTGGTCAGCATGCCGACACCCACGGTTATTAATGATGGCTTCCGTGACCGGAGCCGCTACTTCTCAAATCAAGTAGCAACTCACTTTGTATCACGAGGCTGAGTGCACCTCATTCCAGATTTCCCTACATCAGAAAAATCCGAGAATTTACCAAGGATCGAACTCTATGTAAAATACCATTGAACTTCCCACTCAGCACACATACGTAAAATATATGTAAAAATTGCGTTATCCCTAGATCTAGTTCATGTATATCATACATATTGGTTAAATAAAATCTACGTATAATATACGCTCAAATGTCCCACTTTTTGATGTATATCGTACGTCTATTCATGTCAATACAGACATATAATATATATCAATTATACGAAGAATCGCATACATACTATTGATGTACAATATCTATACGTAAAAAATATGTCAAGATGATCTATCAAACGTATATTTTATATATAATTTATGTAGCCTATATAGGGCCTTTGGTTCATAAATGTACACTGCTCACATACATTTTACATATACTATCAATACATGAGAGATATCAATAACTAAAAATGTCATCAAGAACACTTTTTGTGCTTACTATCTTGCAGTTTTTTGGGACTTCTTGCTGAGGTATTTTGCAATTATTTATTGTAAGCAAAACACTGAGATCGCTCATAATACACACTGAACCAAGAATCTTCGGAACATCATCATTAACATCCATTAAGCACAGCACTAGCCTTTCTACTGCCATTATGCTAATCCACTGCCCTTTAAGTCCTTCTGTTACACTTAGGAAGTACTGCATCACATCTTCCAAACAATGCAGAGCTTGTCATTCAGCATAACTTTTAAGTTCTTTTAAGCTTGCTGCAACTGCTTGGTTTAAATTTTCTTCTTCTGCATCAATTAATCTTCTGCATGATGGACTTGGTCTTGACAAGTACTCAGGCAGATTAGGAAATATTGATGGTACTGCACCAAGTTTCAGTTTAGGGCAAGTTCTAGGAAATGTTTTTATTTCACCGTTAACTACAAATGTCTCTGTTCTTATCACACTCTCTTCAGGAAAATACTTCACACAAATAACAGGCTTGCTTACCCCTGTAGAGTCTGTAGGAATCTTTCTATGCCATGTCTTCTTAAGTTCTTGGTCTTTTGGTAAAGAAAATGTACTAACACTTTCATGTTGTGACTTTTACAGCCAGCAACACTACAGCATTCCTGAAACAATTAAGAAATACTTTAGCAGCGTTATCGTAAATTATTATGATCAGAGCTAATTACCACAGCATTTGTATTATAAATCAGTTTGCAAGTCGTTGAGGTTATGATAGGCCAATTTATATATGTGAAACAAATCTTGCACAGGGACTTACCAGTACTGTTTTATGTGTAAATGTTTTTCTTCTGCCTCATTTAATCTTCTACATGAAGGACCAGGTAGGCCTAAATTAGGAAATGTATTCTAGGGTATTACCCTACAGATCACTGCACGTTGCATAATATTTCGTCAGCTTTAAATACACACACATGCACATTTATTCTTCGTTTCTATGTTATATACATAGGGAGTAGTTGCAACAGAACAGTGCAATTCTCTCCACACACAATTTCTTGTTAATAATAGGTAAGGAATCGCGCACGAGAAGGAGAAACATGCACAACCACCAACAGCCAACAAAATACAACCTTGAATCAGCAGATCTACATTGCTGACGTCACAGACAAGATGGCCGCCAGTCATAAAAAATAGTCCTACTGAATGTACGGATGTAATCATTTTAAACCATTTTTTAAATTAATTTCTGAGCGTGAGTAAATTTTATTGCGTTCCCTTAATTTAACCAAATCGATTTACTAGAGTAAAACACAATAAACCGGTGTTTACAATGTCCAATTCTAGACGTAAAATGTACGTATAGTTGGTATGTAAATTTGATGTTACAAATGAACAATCAAATCGATTTTGTTTTATATTTAATCTTACTTATGTAACAGTAACTTTAATTTTGATATATTATAAATATAAAGCAGGATTAAATTACAACAGTTTTTATACATGTATATATTGGACATAAAATATACGTATAATTTACGTTTTGACTTTGACCAATCGTAAGATATATATGTAGCTCTAAAATATACGTATATTATACATATCGTGCTGCGTGGGTTATTTCATTTTGCCTGCACCTCCTTTCCTTTCCCCCCCCCCCCCCATGTAGGTAGCCTAATGAACGGGTGGTCCTGAAATTGAAAGCAATGTAGTAATCTTTTTTATATGCTAATTGAAGAGAATAAAGCATTAAAATATATCACAGGCAGTGGCGGACGCAGAATTTTTTTCGGGGGGAGGTAGAAAGAATACTAAAAAAAATTAACTAACCTACATATATAATTAGTTTATAAAACTGGTCACTTACATTGCATATATAGCCTTTTTTCAAATTTCTGGGGGGGGGGATATGTCTCCCAATCCCCCCCCCTGCGTCCGCCACTGATCACAGGCATAAAAAGTAAGCAAATAGAATTTTAGGGGGAGCAAGTTTTGTGAATGTATCATGCAGATTTTTTAGGGATTAATCTGATTATTTATATTAGTGATTAATTTAGCATAGTGTGGTATTTCATTTTCCATACTCAAAGAACTTCCTCAAAAAAAAAAAAAATATATATATATATAGTATCAAGTATGCAGATCGGGTGAATGCTAAAACACAGCAAACCAAATTTTTCAAAATTTATTTTTTTGTTGCCCGCCCCAGAATTCTGGTCACTAATGGCATTCTGGCAACCAGAAATTTCACACCCTGGGTTATATTACAAAATTTCAATTGTAAATCAAATTAATATTAAAGATAATAAAATGAATCACATGATGATTTTGTGTACAGGTAGATGGGAGATGACTGAACAATGATATTTGACTGCAAGCAGCTATGGATATGGGGGTGTGTGTATCTGGCAATGGCAGTGCATGCAGTCCTTACACTGGACTTCAAATATCACAACCATTCCGCCCTCACAGAATACTTGCACCAAGTCTCCTCGACTAACCCTAACATGACGAGGCTCTACTCCATTGGAACTTCTCTAAGAGGTAAGTCAATGCAGTGATAACTAGGGGGCGGATTTCTATGACCTAAAAAATAACATATATGCATGCATTTATGACATTAAAATATGACCAATAAAATTAAAAATATGACTTTACCATACACATTGTGTATATATTTTTTTTAATTTCATTACAATACGATTTATTAAAATATACTATCATTTTTTTAAAAATACCTGTAAATTCTCAAAAAGATCATTATAATGCAAAATTTACAAAATATGATATGAAACTTCAAAATTTCTTTAATATGCACACAAATATGCCAAAAATATGACCTAAATATGCATATTCATACTAAATATGCTACAATAGTTGAAAATTCCCTAAATATGCAGTTATATGCACAATAAAAGCCGTTCCATTTTCACCAGGATGCTTGGAATCGGGTTTAAATTAGTCAGAAACCTGAAATAATGCAAAGGGGAAAAATATGATAACTAGGGTTCGGATGTTTATGAAATGTCATATTTTTATCCTGACCTCCATTCTCACTGCAATCACAAATTAAACATGAATGGCTCATTTACTATCCTAATCAGACCGTTTTTATTTTGCATATAAAATCATATAAGTAATTGGTCATTTTCAAGGTCTTGGTCATATTTCGGTCATATTTTTAATTTAATATCATATTTCATTATAAATTCGGTAAAAGGGCACAATTATGCAGTAATTTATGTGCACTATATTGTCAACTTAATTAATTAATTTATTTTATGCAGAAAGACATCATTCTCAAATTCTGGAAGGATGTCAGGTGCACTAATAAATGAAGTACAGTTCTTTCCTTGTAATGTTTCTTAGGTAAGACTAAAAGTCATTCAAAATAATGTTTCATCCATACAAAGGATGGATAACTGGCTAGTATTAATAGGTGAATGACACACTTCTCATAAAAATCTCAACACCAGTAGACAGTCATTGGCCACCTGCGTGGTTTTGTGGTTAGCATTCCGCCCAAGGATCCATGGGTCCAGGTTCAGTCCCTGGTACCTTCTCACATTTTTCTGATTTAGGGAGGTCTGGAACGGGGTGCACTCAGTCTCGTGATTTAAACTGAGGAGCTACTTGATTGAGAAGTAGCAGCTCCGGTCACGGTAACAATCATTATCAGCTGTGGGTGTCGGTATGCTGACCACATTGACCACATGCCCCAGTTCTGCCATCTTCCCTTGGTAGATGATCCAGCAGTTGGATGCTAGGCCTAGCCCCTTCAGGGATGTAGCGTCACGGAGTTTGGGAGTTGACAGTCATCAACTGACTTCATGTTATTTTCTGTTTATTGTGTCTGCAGGGAAGAAGCTGTGGGTGATGGAACTGACCACGGCACCTCCATCACGACTTGGAGTTCCCAGTGTGAAGCTGATTGGCAACATTCATGGGAACGAGCCAGCAGGGAGGGAAATCCTGCTGCACCTCATAGAGGTAATGTAACTTACAATTTGTTACAGTTCTCAGACTTGCTATAGGCCTATATCCATTTCATGGCTTACTGATTCCAAATAAGCATTCTTTTTCCCCACATATTTCCATGTTTTGTCCTTTTTATGGGCAATTTCATGCATAATACATGTTTTTTTTTTAAGTTTTACGTTGAATAAAGCATATTTGGAAGTATATCATGTATATTATATTTAGGGATGGGTCCTCAATACTCTCGATACTTGTATGGTATCGGTATTGAGCGATACTTCATAGAACTTGCTCGGTACTTTTTCGTTTGGTAATTCTGCCATTTAAGGAAAAGAGGTGTCTCTTTCTGCTTTTAGTAGTCTACTAATTATAGTAAATACTTCTATTTCTCCTTGAAATGGAGAAAACCACTCTGTGATTTTTTGTCTAGTCATAAATAAAGATTTTTCCGACTTTTAAAATCCAAACAGAAGAGATTCTTAATTGTTTCGTTTCCTGTCAAACGTTTAGTTTTAATGTAGAGTTTAAAAATAATGATAGGCTACTGATGATATTAAATTTTGTCTCATTAAATATGCACACTTAATTAATTTAGCTGGTATTACGCAGTTCTCTCAACTTTTAATTTTTAATGTATAATGTATTGAAACTGAAAATGTTGATGGTATCAAGTATCGAGGAAAAAATCATGTATTGGTATCAAATATTGAGTATCGAGAAAATCTGGTATCGACCCATCCCTAATTATATTAATTTGTCAAGTTTGAGAACATAGGCACAATGCTACATTTCATAAATGTTACGTTTCATTTAAGAATAAGAATGTACCGGTACAACACGACTTAAATTACAGTCAGATTGGACTTTTGTTCGAGCAGAGTCCCATAAATGTTCTCTGCCAATTTGGCTGAGTAGTGTAACAATTTGATCGGGAATCTAACTACAGCCTTGAGATAAGTTACCAGAAAGAAACACTCAAGAGGTACCGGTAATACGATAACGTTATCAATTCCCGAAGCAGTCGATCGATTACAACTTTGATTGGCAAATTTTCCTACGGATCCTGACAGATTACGGCAATTAATCCTAAGTGCCTTCAAAAGATGGTGTGAGACCAAATGGTATTTAATACCACTAAGCCCTAAAGAATGATTCATTAACAGGTTAATTTACACAACTGCCAGTTAATTACTTGAATTACCCAGAGCAAGGACCCGCAGACCCTTCTTTGCATGTTGCCTCTTCCCCAACCTCCATTTAAGAAGGTAAATGTAGCATTAGGATGTATGAATCCAATACCTCAATAGTTTTAATCCATACTAGCTTAAAAGACCCGGCGTTGCCCGGGTTTTTTGAAATTAACTTATGGAGAACTTTCGATGTTGAAACTCTAGGTCCTTACATAATATGTATGTAGAATTTGAAATGAGGAAGAACGACATATGACACTCAGACTATTCCCTCAGAAAACGCTAGATATAGCTTTTTATGGCTTTTTGTGTCACCTTCTATGAACTGACAAAAATAGTTGGATTAAGTTTAATGCATCACGTCATAACGGATATTCAAGAACTAAAAAACTAAAGTGTTTGTTTGTTTGTTTTGCTTCAGCACCTTGTGACAAACTACAGATCAGATGAGACTGTGAGATGGCTCTTGGATAACGTTAGGATTCACATTCTGCCAAGTCTAAATCCTGACGGCTTCGAGAGCTCGCAAGAGGGAAAGTGTGACTTAGGACCTGGCAGGTACACTAGTTTCTTTTATCTTCAGCCTCATAACTTTAGAGATATGTTTTACAAACACTGTGGTAGCAGGCACAGCTCGTGGCTGAGAAGTTAGGTGAAGAGCTAGAGAGCGGTCTAACTAGGAAGGGTAGATTGCATGGAATGGAAGTCTACCATTGCATTACATTTAGGGTGGCCAGACATCCGGCTTTTGGCCGGACTGTAAGGCTTTTTGCTAAGCAGTCCTCCATCCGGCGCAGCTTTATGCCAGACGTTGATTTGTCCTCCTTTTCGAGACTCTGATGGATCGGTAAAGCGTATTAATAAAATTTGTATTTTCCCGTATGTTCCTGCCAATCCTAAGGTTGGCACGCTTGTTGATAATATCATTTGTTTAGTTGGTGCCGCGGAAAAATCTTAATCTATTCCTAACGTTGGCACGCTTGTCCATACGATGATAGCGTACTATCATATTTGGTGCAGTACATGGCGTTAGCCGTACTGTTGATTGTTGTTCAAGTATCCATTTGAATTGTACATTCTTTGCAGTTTGCCATGTTTTTCTTCAATTACCAGAATGCCAAAACGAAATACTTCTTTTAATCCTCCGTGGGTCAAAGAATTTGAGTACATTTCAAAAAGAAGTAAAGCAGTGTATAATCATTTATTTTATATAAGTGCAGTTATTAAGTAAAATTAGTCTGGGTTTTACTATGTAATATCTGCTGTCCAGCCGTCCATGCCCGAAGTTATACTATGCTAGATTACCGAAGAAGTGTCCTCCTTTCTGACATTTTAGAAATGGCCACCCTAATTACATTGCACTGTATGAAAAGCGCATGCATAGGTGAAGTAGCACTTCACCTACTTCCTCAGAATAACTGCCACTGTGTGGTAGTACAGTAAAACCTGTGAAGTTGCCCACTGTTGAAACATGACCCTCTGACTTCATTGACCTCATTAACATAGAAACGCAGGACATCGGTAGTTATAAAATTGTTCAAACATAGTACTGAAAGTTCTGAATCATGCAATATTGGCCAGCTCTTACAAAACCAATGCTGATTAATTTTTTTTTTGTTTGAATAAAATTCTAATCATTTACTAAACAGAAAACAACTTCGTAATACAGGGAACAATAACAATTGAAGAAAGAGACTTGTTTTTGCCACATGGTATAAAAGAATCAAACGAGAAATATGTTTCACTAATGAGTTCATTTAACTTGTCTGACATTAACGATTGTCAACTGCTTGCAACAATCAAACTAGAATGTTAAATGTCATGTTGGTATTAGTACAGTGTTGTACTGCTTAGTATAGAAATAAAACAGAATTTAATCTTCGATTTATAGTTAACCAAGCTCCTTGTATCTAGAATTAGAAACTAAATGTACAAAATAAAACTAAACTTCTCAATATATTTCTGAATTTCCTACAAATTGTTTAAATTTACATCTAAAATAATAATATGTGGCAGAAGATCTCCACCCAACAAAAGTGTTCGGAGCAATGTTTAAACACACATCTCAAACAGCAGAATTAGTACTAAGTAAGCAACAGTTGAGAGAGGAGGTGTGTGAACTGAGCTCCAGAAGATTGGTTAAAAGTGACATAAGGGACAATGGGAGTAGAAATAACAGTTTACAGAGCTAGAATCAGCTCTTTTATGAATAAAAAGACGGGGTTGAAGGAGTAAGTAAACAAAGAAGAAATTGCCAACACATTGATTTACTTAATCATAATTGTTGCCCTCCTGGTGATAGGTGGAACTGAAGTGAACCCAGGACTAGCAGGCAGACGGGGCAGCTTTGATGAGATAATTAAAAGATTAGATAGCCTAGAAGAGCAACTGAGTAACAAAATTAGTGTGGCAATGAAAGAAGTGAGGCAGGAGATCAGAGAGGAGATCAAGTATATCAAGAAGGAAGTGGAAGAACTGAGGATCAGGATAGAAAGATTACAGAAGAAAAATAGAGAATTCAATCTAGTTTTCACAGCAACAGAAGAGAGAAAAGGAATCATGCCTAGAATGGAGATTACGGAAATTTTAGAGAAAAAACTAGAGGCTCCTGAACTACAGGGCTGGGAAATTATTGAGGCCTTTTGGATCGGCAATAGGAAGGGCAAACGAATGACAGTCACACGATTTGCCACAAAACAGGTCATTCACATGACATTGAAGACAGCACCTAATTTAAGGGGTGTGGATATTTACATAAATAAAGACCTGTCTGAGGAGGAACGAGGCATCAGGAGAAAATTGGTACAAAAAATGAAAAAATTAAGAAAAGCAGGAAAGAAGGCTATCATTCGGAAATGTGGAATTGTACTTGGATGGAGTTAAGCTGGAAGACAAAAGCGGGCTAAGTGACGGCAAACAGGAAAAGCATCAGCAGATCTGTGAAGAAGGGGCAGCCAGCCTGCCCATGGATGAGTTGGAGGCAAATGACTCCAGACTCATGACAATGCCTCATAGGGGAAAAACAGCTCATAGACCAGTTCAGCCGATGATGCAGAAACAATCAGATGATGTAGAAGCAAAGTCAGCACGAGTCAGCAATTTAACAGCTGGGGATTCATGGACGAGGTTTGATACAGGAAGTGCGGGAGAAGAACATGCAGACAAAACAACAGGGATTGGAACGAGAAGCAGAGGACATTTGAAATCTATCAGCGCAAATGTTGATTGCCAGTAAACAGTGAGATCAAGGAAAGCAGATAAAACTAACGCAAAGAAATATAGCCTAAGACCGAAGTGTGCAACAGTCAGTGTAACTAAAACAGAGTGAACACAGCTCCAAAAAATTAAAATGAAAGAAAGTGATACTTAAATAACGAGTTAAATGTTATGTAGCTCTGTTCAGTGGGTTATGAAAAGAGTTTGAGTAGTGGCTAAAAGGCAAATATTCTAATAAATATTGGAATAGTAAGGTTTGTTTAGAACATTAGTTCATGATTAGTTGAATCCCACAAAAAAATGCAGTTTACTCATTCAGTGGTTACGGCAAGAGCAACAGAATATAAAATGGTGATCTGAACAGAAAAAAAAGATGTATGAATATAGCTTAAAGAGAAGCAGAGATGAAAAGTATTTCATTTTTTCCCCTCAATTTTAACGTTTAAAGAAGCTCAAGGAAGGTAACCTGTTTATATTGTTTAGCAGCCTTACATTTACACACACTTCCACAAAAATGTATTATTCTGCTTTAAGATGTCTACCGGTAAAATGACAAACGTCCAATCTGGTAGACTCTTTTGTAACTTTTCTTAGTACAATAAATATATATCATAATAGCAGAATATCTAGTATAATTCTCAGTAATGTTTAATCACACATCTATAATAAGAATGTGTGCCAGAAATTCTCCACCAAACAAAAGTGTTCTTAGCAACGTTTAAACACACTTCTCAAACAGCAGAATATCTAGTAGAATTCTCAATAATGTTTAAACACACATCTAAAATAAGTATGTGTTTGATATAGGTGCTTAGATTGGGGAGACAAATTGAGATGGGCGTTTGGTTGGGTGTTTAGTTGGGATCTGGATTCGTTGTGGAAATGTACTTACTTCGATTCTCCGTTGGGCTCCGTCAGTTCTGCACCTATATCTTTTCCACGGCTTTTGTAGCTCAGGGTATCACACGAATCATCTGAGGGATTGGTTTATAGCTAGTTATGTCTTTATAAAATGATAACTTCACTATAAACGTTTTATGTCGGCATTTATTCAAATTAACTGTGTTCTGCGTAGCTGTTTGTGTAAATTCACCACTTCAATTGCATTTATCAAGTACTTACGTGTATTTCTGTCTCCTTATTTCTCACAAAGTAAATGAAAACTCACACGCTATCTTTTATAGTATACATTCGTGTTTAATAAGTGGCTTTAGTGAGAATCGCCATTAGGCTAGGTAATATTTCCCGCGACTTTCCACAAGAGCAACGTACGGAGGTCTGCTCTCCTCGGCGAATATGGTGGAAGTGAGCTCCTGACCATGCTATCTTCGCGGCTAACGGATGCTTCTCTCTCATTTGCTGTATTTTTCATTACGTAAAACAGTTCTATTGGTTAAAACAATTCGCGGGCCAAAACTATGAATTTAGTACGTTGTATTTTCGAAATATACGTTTCTTTTACAGTTAAAATTTCAAATTTGGAATTAGGAAATAATAATAATAATCTAAACGAGAATTTTGATACCGAAATAATAATAATAATAATTTGAATGATTCGAATAAATATGAATTAACTATTGTTTATAATAAATCGAAAAGGGTGGAGCAATTACAGCTTCAAAATGCCCCTGTGTTAATTTAATTATGTCCGAATAGGTAAATAATTAAATTAACACATCATACCCCAGAATATTTATTCTTATTAAATTTAAATTACGCTTGGATTAGTAAAAATTCAAAATTAATCATTGAAATGGTGAATGATGATAAATGTTAGTGTAACATAGGTGTATGTGTTAAACATTACAACTTGAATTAAATGAATATCACAAAAATTATTTGGATATACACAAATCAAATCAAATCAGGTTTGTATTACCCTGACATTCCTTTAACATAATATTTAAAAAAAAAAATGACAAACATTCGAACAATAAATGAAAAATACTATTTAAACATTCTTAACTCTGAAAATTATTTCTTGAAAAACAAACATGTCTAGTATATGACAACACTTCTTGTTAGTTATATATCGAGAATTCTTAGACATTTTGAAAATATATATATGTCGAGATTTTCTCATCGTCCATATTTGAAAAATTTATTTACATCGAGGCACTCATCGTCTGTAAAATATCACTATCTTATTCCTTTACACGAATTCTCTTTCCTTTGAATCACTGTAATAATATATGTGCATACATCATACAAATACAACACACTTTTGACAAACAAATAAATATATACAGTATCACACTATGTTGCATTACATCACAACATTACCCTTGAATAACAAACAATTTATATACAAACATAACCCTCTTAAATAATAAACATTTTATTTACATCAACATTAATGTTCAATCCTATCTCTCTACTATATACAACATCTTAAACTTCTACATTTAAATCATAGGTATATATATATGTATTTTATTTACAACATTTCTACATTCTCGGGTTCGGTCTCGGATCGCGTTCGCACAGTTTAGCAATTCATTCATTTTATTTAACTTCAGCTTATCTCTCTTTGCTTAATCAATCTTAAGTTAGAACCACATATTTAATATTAATTATTTATCAAGCAATTTTCATTTAATCACATTCTTTTGTATTCAATCTCTCAACTTATTAATCTCTTACTTTTTGACACAATAACGCTGCATAATACTTCTTTAATTATTTATTTTATTTTTGACACAACTATCTTTTACTATAGCCAAGTGATTAATTCTTCTTGGATGATCAATGCAATCGGAATTGGCCTACTCTTATAAGTGAATTCATCAACTGGTTCGATGTCAAATTTATGCTCGTAGATGTTACAAAGTCCCACGTTTTCGGAAAATACTTCTTTATTCTTTATTAATATCGATAACAACCTATCACGTTGATCTTCATTTAAATTGTGAGCCATATCAACTTTCTCCTTCAAAATATTCATTGTCATAGAGTTCGCGCTAGGGTCGGCTTCTTTTACATTCCTCGTGCAGACATAACCTATCTCTACTTGCCCTATGTTGACATCTCCGTCAACATTATTTTCATACCTATCAGCGCAGTCATCACAATTCAATGTCATACATCTACATACTTCTACCTCATTATTTATATCATCGCAGCAAGGGCCTACTTTATGAATCATCATATCATTTATCTGAATATTTTCTACAATAAACGTCTCATACGGAATATCGTTGTCACCTAACTCACTAGACGCATCTCTTATACTCAGCTCATTGTCGAAGGGAATGCTCATCTTGTCTCCTTGTAAATTCAATATTAAGTTGTTATCCTCAAAACTTATGATACTGCTGTATTCCGTAAAAACATCAACTCCAATAATAATATCTGTAACTAATTTCGGGACTACTAAGAAAAATATTTCAAATTTTGAATTACCAATTTTGACATCCAACATGCATTGAAATTTTACCGATTGTTTTGCTCTTTTGATCGCTACTGTGCAAGATAATCCGCAAATAGGAATAGAAATTAACTTCACTTTGTTTTGAATAAGCTTATTGTATAAGGATTCGCTTATCACACTATTTGAACAACCTGTATCTATTAACGCAGTTGTCTCATAATTTCCTATCACTACTTTTATTCTAGGAGGATCCATAATAACCTCACTTCTACTTGCATTATTCTTTTCTTCACTAGGCCTATTATCTGAAAAGCTTCTTTGTGTCTGAATGCTATTTATGGGTTCTATACGTTTGCCTGAATTGACTAAACTTGCGCCAACACCATCCGAACCCTCGAGATATTGGCTTGTTAGTTTAACTGTTGTGCATTACCACTATCTTCCTGATCATGGATTTCTACAATGTCATCAGGTACATCTTCACTACGGGTATTACTGTTGAATGGTCTGGCTCTAGGATTTAGCCTGTTTTGCTGAGTCTCAACACTTTTGACTCGCCACTTACCATTGTTAATTACTTGTCCTGGCCTAACTTGACTATCGTTACTATTGTTATTACCTTTATTATTATAAGTACGGTTCTGGTATCTCCTACGATAGCCTTGATTCTTCATCCATGGCATTTTTCGCCAAGAATTTGGATGATTACCATTTCCAACATTTTGCCTATTGAAAGTGACATGGTTTATCTGATTTCTTCCATTATTGTTTCTGTTATATGGCCTATTCTCTGATCTATTCTGGAAATACCTAGGATTATTCCTGTTTTGATTAGGCATAGGGCCTCTGTAGGTATTCCTAGCATCATAACTTCTGTCACAATTATTTGCATTGCCTTCTGCCCCTACCCCAGAATTTGTAAGCCTGTTAGTGGGAGGGTACATTCTATCATTTGAATTCCTATAGCTCTGCCTACTCCTGAAAATATTCCTTTGCTCGAAAGCAGCAAGCAATTCTAACATATCAGAAAAAGTTCTGGGTTTTGCTACTATCAGATTTAGTCTCACATTCTCTGGAAAGTGATTTACAACAGTCTCCAGTAACTCAAACTCATTTAGTGGAGGATCTACTTGTCGTCCTAATTCGGCCATTTCCAAAAAATAGTCAATCATCGTCTGACCTGACTCTGGCTCATACACACCATTAGCTAACTGCATCCTGATATTGTTTCTCTTGGATAAACTCCAATATCTACTGATAAAATTTCTTTTGAATTCTTCAAACGTCGTAGTCTCATTTGTAGTCAAATTGAACCAATTCAAAGATCTACCTTGCAATGCCTTTCTTACTATGATCATGTAGGGCCTACATGTTAGGCGGAATAGCTCTCAACCTAAAATAATCGTGAAGTTCAGTTAAGAAATTTTGTGGATTGGTATTATTATTCTCATCAAAAACAGGTAACTTAATTTCGTTCATCAGGTAGCTAGGAAAATTTGTGCCTAACTGACTAACTCCTGTGGACAAAGGTACATTAATATCCTGCACCTGGGGACCATTATGACTGTTTATCCTTTCCTGACATCTAGGAGATCTACATGGTAACTGTGAGTAAGTTTCTTCAACAACATTCCTACTCATATTGTTTCCCAGTTGAGGTACATTCACATCATTAATTACAGGTGAAGTTACAGGAACATTTAATCTATTTTCCAATACACAAATTCTACTTGTCAGTAACTCTTCATCTTTATGAACTCTCCTACTCAACACTGTCAACTCTTCTTGCGCTTCTACAATCTGTATTTCAATGTCTTTCTGTTTGACTTTTAACAGCTGATTCTTCTTCTCTAAGTCATTTCTAGCCTCATCATTTATCTTAGCAAAACCTAACAATGTTTCGTCGAAAGCATTCATCTGCATTTTCATAAGAGTCACACTATTGTCTAGTTCCGACACATTAGCTACAATAACTTTCATTTCCTCACTAGTGTTAGAAACATCTGTTTGCATTGTTTGCAAGTTAGTGCTAACATTTGAAATAACCTCTTTTACTTCTGATATATCATTATTTACAATAGTTTGAATATTCTCTAGAGCTACGGTGACGTCATTATTAACCTGCTCTTTGAAATCACCTAACCTTTCCTGTACTTCCTTTACCACTTCTTGTTTTAGATCGTCTTTCAATTTTGTCAAGTTTTCATCCATTTGTGCTAACTTCAAACTAATATTTTCATTTTGTGAATTTACATCTGATTTTACATTGTTTACATCAGTACTAACTTTGCTAACGTCACTTTTTACATCATTGATGTCAGTCTTAACATCATTGATATCAGTCTTGACATCGTTAATATCTGTCTTAACATCCTCAATTTTACTACTAAGCTTGTTGAACATTTGCTGCATAAAACTTTTAATTGAGTTCTCTAACTGGTCATCGGAAGATTCACTATCTTCGCGCCTAGTCACGTTTACATTTGAAACGGAAACATCTGTTTCGACCTGAACTTCCATATCAGTTACAATCTCATCTACTAACTGTAAACTACTATCAGCACTTATATTGTCTACAATACCTTCCATCTCGGTACTAGTTAGCAAGTCCTGTCCATTTTCTAACACATCTGAACTTTCCTTCTGTGGCGACATTATTTCGCGGCCTCTGAGTTTCATTTATAATCATAAAAATAACACCTTACTTTATTTGTAGGCTTCGCAGGCTTCACAGGCTTCTTACAATTACTTTCATTCTGGAAACTGATTGTTGGCGGTTGATGTTGGATGGTCACAGCTGCTGCCTACTGCATGAAGTCGAACACTTGGGCTGACCTCGCGATGGCGTGGTGGCAATTGTTGCGCGCGTAACCGTACCTAGCTCACGATTCTCACTTAATTCTGTGTATTACAATCTGCTTGCTAATGTCCCGATTAGAATATTTGTTCACAGAGTCTTTTCACAGTTCAATAGTTCCTCTAAAGCCACACGTTGGTGCACCAAATTGATATATGTAATTGCCACACGATTGGGCGCCAAAATTGATATAGGTAATTGCCACACGATTGGGCGCCAAAATTGATATTGGTGTTTGGGTTGGGTGTTTAGTTGGGATCTGGATTCGTTGTGGAAATGTACTTACTTCGATTCTCCGTTGGGCTCCGTCAGTTCTGCACCTATATCTTTTCCACGGCTTTTGTAGCTCAGGGTATCACACGAATCATCTGAGGGATTGGTTTATAGCTAGTTATGTCTTTATAAAATGATAACTTCACTATAAACGTTTTATGTCGGCATTTATTCAAATTAACTGTGTTCTGCGTAGCTGTTTGTGTAAATTCACCACTTCAATTGCATTTATCAAGTACTTACGTGTATTTCTGTCTCCTTATTTCTCACAAAGTAAATGAAAACTCACACGCTATCTTTTATAGTATACATTCGTGTTTAATAAGTGGCTTTAGTGAGAATCGCCATTAGGCTAGGTAATATTTCCCGCGACTTTCCACAAGAGCAATGTACGGAGGTCTGCTCTCCTCGGCGAATATGGTGGAAGTGAGCTCCTGACCATGCTATCTTCGCGGCTAACGGATGCTTCTCTCTCATTTGCTGTATTTTTCATTACGTAAAACAGTTCTATTGGTTAAAACAATTCGCGGGCCAAAACTATGAATTTAGTACGTTGTATTTTCGAAATATACGTTTCTTTTACAGTTAAAATTTCAAATTTGGAATTAGGAAATAATAATAATAATCTAAACGAGAATTTTGATACCGAAATAATAATAATAATAATTTGAATGATTCGAATAAATATGAATTAACTATTGTTTATAATAAATCGAAAAGGGTGGAGCAATTACAGCTTCATGTTGCAGAAATTCTCCAGCAAACAAAAGTGTTCGTAGCAATGTTTAAAACACATCTCAAACAGCAGAATATCTAGTCGAATTCTCAATAATGTTTAAACTCACAGCTAAAATAAGTACCGGTATGTGTTGCAGAAATTCTCTTGCAAACAAAAGTGTTCTCAGCAATGTTTAAAACACATCTCAAACAGCAGAATATCTAGTCGAATTCTCAATAATGTTTAAACACACATCTAAAATAAGTATGTGTTGCAGAAATTCTCCCGCAAACAAAAGTGTTCTTAGCAATGTTTAAACATACATCTATAACAGGAATAGGTAGCAGAAGATTTCCCTTTTCTTAGTGATGTTTAAACAATTGTCTCACAAGTAGGATTGAGTAGTACAAGATCTCCATTACACTGAGAATGCTGAAGCCAATGAACAAGCTAAGAATCCCACCAACACTGGCGATGAAATCACTCAGACTGATAAATTCTGTTCGTAATACACCAAAATACATCTGTTCAGAAAAGCCTAATCTTAACGAGCAAGGAAATGTTTTGCAATGACCGTCTCTTTGTAACAACTTGTATGTAAGACTGTTACAAGATGGCAGGCATTTACAAGCATCGTAATTTGTCTCAATATTCCAACAAATATTTTTCTGGTCTTCACACTTTGGAAAACCAGGAAAGTGTAGGTCCCATCCAGCCAAACATCCACACTGTGAGAGCGTCGAATTCATATTACATTCCAGTTTGCAGTTGTTTTCAGAGTAACTCCTGAAAAACCTCAGATATTTCTCTGACTGGAAATAACAGTTCCTGCGTTCTATTTCCATGGATCTCAGCTCTTCTGAGGCAAATATCATGATCGGTTCTATGTCAAATGTAGTGACTTTGTTCATGCTGTGATAGTTCAAGTTCACCGTTTGTGGCAGCGCATCTACAGGATTATGTACTGCAAATCGGAAGTGATTGTCCCACGTGCAATTATCAGCCTCTTTGTATGCAATCATTACAATGTTCTCTCGAGTAGCTTCTGCAAGTCTCAAAGGAAGTGCTTCCAAACTGTCATTTTCACTATATCCTTTCTCTATATTCCAGTCTACTGTATCTATGTCTTCATACTGGTTCAGTATATATTTATCTGTCCAGTTCCTGAACAAATATTCAGGTTTCACAGAGTTGAAAATGCAATAGCCGGGATCTCTTTCATACGGTTTATGCATGTACTGTCTAATCACGGAATACTTAAGAGAACTTAAAGAATACTTAAAGAGAGGGAAATTCTTACAGTCAAATATCTCACTCAAAAATTCTAGTAACGCTGTATTCTCAGCATTGTTTTTAGGGACAAAAGCAAGTAGCTCTTTTTCTCCATATTTACAAAAAATATCTATCAGCTTTTTGTTTATTTCACGATGCTTATTGGTATCAGACAGAAACATAATTATTTGGTCATCAGTTAGTCTCCATGGTATAGAGAAAGTTATTGCTGGGAAAGGTATGTTGATTATATTGGTTGGTTCCGAAGCTGTGGAAATGATGACAGGTGTTCTTCTCCACTTGTTGTAAGTCATATGTATGAAATATACAGCCATGACAACTGCCACCAAGAATGCCACTGCCCATATTATTCGAGCTACTACATGATTTTCCTTTCTTCCCACATACTTCAGCCCATGAAGAGTTGTTTCCTGACTGAATTTATTCAGAACCTCCCCAGGAAAACATCGGCAATTCGTGCAAAGTTTGTAAGTTTTAAATTTACCTTTCTTCTTATGTCTTGCATGCTTAGTCAAACCATCAGCCATACTCCGCACTCGTATCTCATTTCTGGGTGAATCCGAGATCTTTACGGCTGTCAAGACCATGTCCTATATATTAACTGGCACTGCTCTAGACTGGAGAAAGTATCATAACATTAAAAAAGAATGAAAATATGTAGTGTAAAAATGAATGTAATTTATGCATTCCATATGAAGATATCTCAACTTCAGAAACACGAAATTTGACAGATAATGCAACTTTGTATGAATCTGATACATCTGAAAGAACACTGCTACTATATAGCTGTTATTCTATGCTGGGATATACTGCATTAAGGATAGAGGAAGTTATGTGCTTCACATAAGTTTTTTTTAATACATTTTTAGTTGATGAAACACAGATGGTGGTACAATTAAGTTACGTAAAATCAGATTGTAAAGCAGAAGAAATGAACGTTACCGAGCTTACTAAACCTGAACATATTATGTATTCTTGTTGGGAAAACACACTGCTTTAGGATGCATAATGGCTGCCTTAGTTTTAGGCCTGTATCAATTGGAGGAGATTTACAATACATTTTCAACAGTTTATATTTGTATACATCTTATTATTTCTCATGATTTTGTAACCAATCCAAGAATAAAATGTGTACAGTGTGTTTCACGTACAAGTTGGCCAATCATGCGGGTTTCTGTGTCATGGTGGCCACAGCCTAACTCCCGAATGATCAGCTGAAACACCGATACACAAATAAACCCGCTAACGGTGTAATGATTCAGGTTCTCACAGTTATAGTTAATATTACCGGTACAATGAAAACAATCATGTACCTCATCACAAGAGATTTTGAAAATGTCCTCCACACAACACCGGCACCTTTTTTTAAGAAATTTACTTTCAGTTTGACTTGATTCATTACAGAGTTAGGTAGACATTTCACCCAAACTTGAACTTGAAAAATAAAGTGTATTGGTCAAACCCCCATACATTAGAAGAATGTAAAGACAATATCACAAGAGAAATTAATTGGAAGGTGAACTTACACGCGTGAAAGAAAATTTCCTAACAGGCGCCAGTGTTGTGTGGATGCAAAAGGAGGACATTCCCAACATCTCTTGTGATGAGGTACGTGGTTATTTTCATTGTAATTTTAACTGTACTTATGAGAACCTGAATCATTCCACTGTTAGCGGCTTATTTGCATAGATATTTCACCCGATCGCTCGGGAGTAAGAGCTGCAGCCACCGTGATGCAGAAATCAGCATGATTGGCCAACTCGTATGTGAAACACACTGTACCTACAAATGACAAATTAAGCAGTTGTACTTATTTGAAAATCAATGACCCTCTAAATGAAAGGATTAGACTGTTGTACAAGTATTAATAAAGATTTTAAGGAACTTTGTACATTAATAAATAAAAATGCGGAAATGTATTCTTCCCATGAGGGTCTGAATATGAGAAATGAAACTTATAGCTGCGATAAAATAAGGGTTTGACTCACCAAAATGAACATAACTCCTTGTACTTCGTAAATCCGTTTGTAATATTCTATCTTACTGATACTAGTGGCCTGTACAGCCAATAGAATTTTATTAACACTCATTACGTCTTGTTTTGTTTTGTCCTCCTTTTGTTTTGTTTGTTAATCTGATATCAATAATTCTTGAGTAATTTCTATGTAATGGTGATTACACGGAAGACAATCCTAAAGGTAAAGTCTTACCTCGTTTTATAGCTTCAAACAGTGTACAGTAATGCTTTAATAATGAGAAAATAATGGGCTTATAGTTGGAAAATAAGCCCATGTTGTAAGTAATATAACAGGGGTGGCCACAACGAGGCTTGCGAGCTGCATGCGGCTCTTGAAACCAAGCTAAGAGTAACTTAAATATGATACAGATTTTAAATAGTGTATAGTTAATATAATTTAATGAAAACAAATTATGAGGAAGTGAAAAACTTATTTCTGATTTAGCGCAGAGTGTATTTAGTTTTCAGAGCAAATTAAGTATCTTTCGGAAAGACCTTCAGATTAAAACATTCGCTCATTTCAAATGTTTGAAGAAAATTACTGAAAGCCTTCCTGACATTCAGGTGGAAACGAAGAATATTTGTGTAAAATGTGTTGTCTTGCTAAAGAAATCAATGGCAGATTTAATGGTTTCAGAACACTTAAACCTTCATTTCCGTTCCTGGAAAATTCTATTACTGTTGATGTTGAGGGCGATGGCTGTCCTGTTTCATCACCAATTACAAAGGATATAGTTGGAGTAGAGTTGGCGCTACTAGAACTACTAGAGGTCAAAGGACTAAAAGGATTTAAACGAAGTAGTGTTTCGGCCATAGAATTTTTGAAGAAAGTTCCAGAAGAAAAATACCTATGAACAAAAGTGTGTGCTAAGAGACTTATCTCAATACTTTGGACTACTTATATGTGTGGATCTCTGTACTGAATGCTTAAGTTCATTAAATCTAAATATTGATCTGAACTAACTGATGAACATTTAAGTGAACTCATGTGAACGGCGCTTGCCAATTATCAGCCAGATTTGAAACAGCTAACAGCAAAAAAGGACACTCGGAAAAGCACTTCTCAAACGTAAAATCTTATTTCTTGTTGTGTAATTGAACAATAATGTTTATGTGCATAGTAAAAACAATGTGGTTCGCTTCGAACAGCTTCATAAATTTGCAGCTCCCAAAGTTAAGGTTAGTGGCCAGCGTTCAGCGTTAGTATTCCCATGGTAGATGAGATATTAATGTAGGCAATATACAGAGTGTTTCAGAATTTGAAAGACCATTGGAGACTCCTCATACATAATAATTATATTAAGATAGAGTATCCCTTCAAGGGCGCCCATACCCGGGGGCAGGGGGGGGGCCGCGGCCCCCCCCTAGCTCTCAGGGAAAGGAAAAAATTCTATATTAATAATTATAGTCTGTTTTTTTTCTTTCAAGACAATTATTCGAAAGTCAGTAGAGACATAAGTTTGCAGAAGTTTTACCATATCGACACCATGGAAGCAGAATCCACACTGGATTAGAAAAGGGGATCCTGGGGGTTTGGACCCCCAAATATCAAAACCTAAAATTCTATTTTTGTATTTTAAAAAAATTAATAAATTAAACAATTTTTGTGGGAGTGTCAAATATGATATAGCAGTTATTTTGTTTCCATAACATAATGAGTAGGCCTGATATTTCCATTGTTCCTTGTGTTATTTAACTTTTCTTATAAATAGTAATGAGTATTACTAAACTTAGGTTTGTTTAAGTTTGCATGTCTTAGAGTATGGTAAACAAATTTCCTAACTAGTTTTTCAGAGCTAAAATAGCGTAAAATGTTATTTTAATTAGTTCAATATTTAAAAATTTTCCGGGGGTGGACCCCCGACTTAGGAAATGATTTCTTGTTTATGTTGGTATGTCTTAGAGTATGGTAAATAAATTTCCTAACTAGCTATCAGGGCTAAAATAGCATAAAATGTGATTTTCATTAGTTCAGTATTTCAAAATCTTCCGGGGGTGAACCTCCGACTTAGGTAACAATTTCTCGTTTAAGTTGGCATATCTTAGAGTATGGTAAACAAATTTCCTACCTAGTTTTTCAGAGCTAAAATAGAGTGAAATGTGATTTTCATTAGTTCAGTATTTAAAAATTTTCCAGGGGTAACCCCCGACTTAGGTAATAATTTCTTGTTTAAGTTGGCATATCTTAGAGTATGGTAAACAAATTTCCTACCTAGTTTTTCAGAGCTAAAATAGAGTGAAATGTGATTTTCATTAGTTCAGTATTTAAAAATTTTCCAGGGGTAACCCCCGACTTAGGTAACAATTTCTTGTTTAAGTTGGCATATCTTAAAGTATGGTAAACAAATTTAATAACTTGTTTTTCAGAGCTAAAATAACGTAAAATGTGATTTCAACTAGTTCATTATTTAAAAATTTTCCAGGGGTGGACCCCGACTTAGGTAACGATTTCTTGTTTACATTGGCACGCAAACAAATTTTCTAACTAGTTTTTCAGTGCTAAAATAGCGTAAAAAGTGATTTTAATTAGTTGAATATTTTAAAATTTTCTGGAGATGGACCCACGACCCCCTTGCTTGGGGGGTATTCCAAATCCCCTGCCACTTCCAATCCTCCCCGAAATTATTTTGTGGCTACTTCATTGTTGCACTTACATTATTATATCATTAATGTAATGTTACAAACTAACCCAAGAAGTTAAAGGGACAAAAAATAAATTAACTAAAAATTTGGCCCCCCCCTAGAAAATATCATATGGGCGCCCTTGTATCCCTTGGTAATGGTACGCCATAGCGTAGTGGTTGAGGTGCTGCACTACAAACCGGAAGGTCGCGGGTTCGATCCCCGATGAGGTCATTGGAATTTTTCAATTGGCCTAATCCTACTGGTGGCAATATGGCCCTGGGGTCGACTCAGCCTCTAACAGAAATGAGTACCAGGAGCAATCCTGGGGGTAAAGGCGGCCAGTGCAAAAGGCTGACAACCTTACCACCTTCATGTGACAAACGTCTAAAAATCTGGGAGCCTCAACCTCCTGGAACCCTCTGGGCCTCCATGGCCTGTAATAGGGAACACTTTACTTTACTATCCCTTGGTAATGACAATTTAATGAGTCTGGAAAAATAAGCCCAAATAGTACAGAATATAACTACTGTGTATATTTACACATGCTAGATGGGAAATTAATATTGATTATATACAGAGTGTTTCAGAATTTGTCTTATGAATTTTAAAGATCGTAGGGAATCCTTGTAAGAACATACAGTGGAACCTCGATAATCTGAACCTTATTAATCCAAAATAGAATTTTATAAACACTCATGACATCCTGTTTTGTTTGTTATCCGATACAGGTATCAATAACTCTTGAGTAATTTGTAGTTAATGATGATTACAAGGAAAACAATCCTACAGGAAGAAATTCTACAGGAAGAAAAATCGTACTTACTATTCAGCCATTTCATAATTACGGGTGGGACATTCTGGCAAATTATAAAAACTATTTTTGTTTATTACATATCATAAATAATAAACTAGAATAGGTTCTTCACATTCTGTAAAATTTACAATGCCTTCTCCTCCACACTACATGCAAAGCATTATTTAAAATTTATTTTAAATATTTTAAAAAATTTTCCCTAAATCTGTTACGGGTGGGACATAATTTGGACACTGATTTTAATGATGCAAAACAAAAGTTCATTCGCTCTTCTGCTATTACTGTTAGGGTCTTAATGTTATTATTAATGAAGGTATGAGGAATTAAATACAAATTATAAACCATTTCCCAATTGTCAGAACATTTATTTAACTCATCAATAATAATTTAACAAAACTACCACCGTTACGGGTGGGACAAAAATTCACTTGTTTGTTATTTTACATAGTAATTAACTACACACATTTTTTTAAGTTAATCTTATACCAAATTGTACCTTATGATGTATATCTTCTCAAATGAAAATGGACATAGCTGATTACTCTTGACTACTTGGTATTAAAGAGTGTTAAAATCATGCTAAAAATGGCAAAAAAAAGTAACTCAACGCAATAAATAAGTAAATCGACAGATTTTACACATGAAACCACTTCATAACCTAAGTCCTTAATATTCAGAGAATTTGAGGTTTTTAACTATATGAGAAAATAATGAGCTTGGTGGAAAATAAGCCCATGTTGGAAATAATATAACTCCACCATATGTTATTCACACACTAGATGTGAAATTAATATAGATGAAACTTACTTACTTACTCAATGGCAATAGACAATTCCTAGGTAAGCAAGGTAAAGGAATATTATCTGTTTTATGGAACCCAAAGGTTCAATGCCGTGCTTACCTGAGCCCACCGTTCAACCCTATTCTGTGCTAACTCCATGCAACCATTCCTTGCAAATCCAACTTCTTTTAAATCTATCATAATAATGTCCTCCCACCTATGTCTAGATCTTCCAGGTGGTCTTTTCCCTTCGGGTCTCCCAGTCAATATTTTTTAGATATGTCTTTCTTCCCCCCTGTGCTTAACATGTCCAGCCCATTTCATCCTCCGTAATTTAATTACCCTTACTATATCCGGTGAAGAGTAGAGGTTATGAAGCTCGTCGTTATGCAGTTTTTTCCAGCCCCCATTTTCATCTTTCTTAGGCTCAAATATTTTCCTAAGCACCCTGTTTTCGAATACTCTCAGATTATTTTCTTCCCGAAGAGTAATCGACCATGTCTCACATCCATATAATACAACCGGCAGAATAGCTGTCTTATACATTTTTATTTTTAGATTTCTGGACAGAAGAGAGAAGATAAGAGTTTCTGAACTACATAAAAGCAGGCATTTTCTGATTTGAGTCTAAACTTAACTTCTGCCTTAATATTATTTGTATCTGTAATTATTGCTCCCAGATACTTGAATTTCTCCACTTGTTCGAATGATTTACTGGCTATTCTAATATTTTGTAGCGCATTATTTTGATGTTTCATAACATATACTTAGTTTTTTCTGTATTAATTTCCAATCCCACATTCCTGCAGGCATCAAAAAGACTTTGTGCATTTCTATAGATGAAACACAGGATGTTTCAGAATTTCATCTTGTGAATTTTGAAGAGACTGGAGAATCCTCACACAGGCATATTAAGATATTCTAACCCTTAGTAATAACAAATTATGAACCTGGAAACATGAGTCCACACCTGTGTATGAAATTTAGATATCCTGGATGGGAAGTTAACATGGGCTATACACAGAGTGTTTCAGAATTCATCTTTGAGTGCTATTTACACACGATATATTTCTTTTAATTCCTAAATGGAACAGAGGACCTCTCGTGGAGGTGTCAGTACCTATGACTAATTTTGTTATGATGTTTCCAGAGAGAGGGCAGAAAGACAGCTGGTAAGTCCATCGCCTCAAAAACCCTCGAGAAAAAACTAAGGTATTACTTGGACATGAAAGGGCCAAGGAATTTTGTCCAGAGTCTGTAATTTATACTTTGAGTTCTTTAATCTCTGACACAGGCCTCCCAGCTTCAAGTCCCTCCTGAAGGACTCTGTACCCAGGATGGATTTTAAATCCGTTGACCACAATGGGTTTGAACCCATGACCTTCGGATCTAGAGGCAGGCACACTATTTCTACACCAGCACGGCTGACCTATGTACACATGCAACATGAGAAATCAATATATACGATATATAGGGTGTGTCTTATGAAATTTAAAGAGAATACAGAACACATTGAACATGTTAATTTATCGTATCCATTAGCGATTACAAATTATTGGGCCCAATAGAAAATAAGCACACACATAAGTAATGTAATTCTAGTGTAGGCCTAGCCATGCTCCATACCCAGGGGTCCGGACCTCCCCCAAAATCAAAACCTAAAATTTTATTCAAGTTGTTTAAGCTCTATTTTGTTAAATATTTAATTATTTTATTTAATAACAAAATACTGAACTTGTAAATGTAGACCTATTATTTCCAATGTTCCATGAGTTAATTAATTTTTTTTTTTATAAATAGCAATAAGAGTTATAACTTATGTAACGATTTCTTGTTTAAGTTGGGATGTTAGAGAAGGCCTATAGTTAACAAATTTGCTAACTACTTTTTCAGTGCTAAAATAGCATAAAATGTGATTTTCATTAGTTCAATATTTAAAAAATTTCCGGGGATGAGCCCCCAAACCCCATTTTGTTGAAGGATATTCCATATCCCCAAACCCCCCAGCACTTTCGACCTTCCCTGAAATTATTTTATGGCTACGACACTGGCTAATAATCTGTTTTAATGACGGTTAAGTGTTGGTACACTGCAACATTTACTCAACAGCCATTTCAATATGGGAATTTTTCCCTCAAAGAGAGAAGTTATAAAATTATTGTAATTGGGTGGTCAAAAATAAGTTTAAAACCTCAAATTCTCTGAATATTAAGGACTTAGGTGTATCTCAAGTGGTTTCATGTGTAAAAACTGTCGATTTACTTATTTATTGCATTGAGTTACTTTTTTTTGCCATTTTTAGCATGATTTTAACACTCTTTAATACCAAGTAGTCAAGAGTAATCAGCTATGTCCATTTTCATTTGAGAAAATATACATCTTAAGGTACAATTTGGTATAAGATTAACTCCAAAAAATATGTGTGGTTAATTACTATGTAAAATAACAAAGAAGGGAATTTTTGTCCCACCCATAATGGTGACAGTTTTGTTAAATTATTAATGATGAGTTAAATAAATGTTCTGACAACCTGGAAATAGTTTATAATTTGTATTTAATCCCTCATATCTTCATTAATAACAACATTAAGACCCTAACAGTAAGAGCAGAACAGCAAATGAACCTTTCTTTTGCATCATTAAAATCAGTGTCCAAATTATGTCCCACCCGTAACAGATTTTGAAAAAACAAATTTAAAATATTTAAAATAAATTTTAAATAATGCTTTGCATGTAGTGTGGAGGAGAAGGCATTGTAAATTTTACAGAATGTGAAGAACCAATTCTAGTTTATTATTTATGATATGTAATAAACAAAAATAGTTTTTATAATTTGCTAGAATGTCCCACCCGTAATTATGAAATGGCTGTCAACTCAACTGGCATTAAGTTGAAATCACTGCCTTCTAAACTGTATTAATCGTGTATACACTGCCTGTCCTATACGGCTAATTTTGCGTACTCAGCGACATTACAGATGGCAGCACCTTTCACACCCAGACTGCTTCTTGTTTTTTGCTACGATATTGTTGATTATGTAGTGCTGTCACCGCTGTCTCATAATCACTGCCTTCTAAACTGTATTACTCCTCGAGACGGCGGTGCTCATAATATAGTCTATCAATGCGTCTAATTAATTTACATTTATTTTAATTATTGCTCCAAAATTCCATTTCAAGGTAAGTGTGATATACTGGAATAATATTACGTTCTAAACAAATAACACAAGTATCTGTGTCTGTTTAATGCTTATTTTGATTAGTGATTGCTGCAATCTGGGTGTGAACTGTGTCGCCTCTACTGGATAAATTAGGCAATTTAACAATACTCTGAACTCCATGTTAAAATAAAGCATAGGGCAGGCAGTGTAATTCTCGAGACGGCGGTGGTTGAAATATTACAACCATTAATTCCTAACTGACATTGCTTACCATGCAAGGAATTTGTCTGATCTTACAGGGGCAATGCCAGGAAGGTGGATCTGAACAGAAGTTTTCCAGACTACTTCCAAAAGAACACAGTTCCTTCGCAACCTGAGACAGCAGCTGTACGCAACTGGCTGAGTTACAACACATTTGTACTCTCAGCGAGTCTGCATGGGGGAGCTCTTGTGGCGAACTACCCTTATGAGAATGTCAAGGAGACCAGTAAGTAGTAGTAGTAGTAGTAAGTATTCTGCCTTCCGGCAGGTTTTCAAACTTGGTACGCGAATTTTGCTTTCCAAAACTGTCTATCCTCTGCTTCCTCCTTCAGCATCCAATATTTCCGCTTTTCCCTTAAATCGTCCAACAGCTGAATTCTTCTTCTTCCAAGTCTAGTTGTACCCTCCAATCTTCCTTCTACGACATCATGTAATAAGCAGTTCCTTCTGAGAATGTGCCCAATCCAGTTTGCTTTCCTCTGACGAATTGTGTGTATGATTGACTTCTTCTCACCCACTCTACTCAGAACCTCTTCGTTTGTCACCATGTCCATCCACTTTACATTTTCTATCTGTCTCCAGCACCACATTTCAAAACTTTCTAAATATTTCTTCTCTAATTTCCTCAAAGTCCATGTCTCTGATCCATACAAAGCAATACTCCAAATATAACACTTCACCAGGTTTTTACGTAGCTCTAGGTTCAGACTACTAGTTAGCAGAGTTCTCTTCTTCATAAATGCTTTCTTGGCCATGGCAATTCTTGATCTTATCTCCTTGGTGCAATAGGCATCTTTCGTCAGTACACTTTCTAAGTATTTGAACTGGTTCACGTTCTCTAATTCTTGATTTCCCATGATAATTTGAAGCGGCTCTTCTCTCTTCGATATCCTCATCACCTTCGATTTACCTATGTAAGTAGCTATCATGAATTCACTTATTACATGTATGACAGTTTTTATGTTATTTTGAATCGTAAACATCATTTAACAGAAGTCTATGTAAAGTCCGTTAAGTGTAGAGAAAAAGGTACTAGCATGTTATAGCAATTATTGAGGATATCAACAGATGTCACTGTTGTTCTCTTCTCTTTTGTACAAATAAATAATGATTGTTTTCCTTCATTTTAACCACTACAGAAACTATTACTGCTACTACTACTGCTAAAATGATCTTATACCTACCTTATTGGTTGGTTGGTACATGGTTATTTAACGACGGGGATGTACTGCAACTTAGGCCTGTGACTGTCGCCAGTGTACCAGAATTTTGCCCCGCAAGAGTTCTTTTACATGCCAGTAAATCCTGTGGGCCTGTCACATTTATGCACACATGAATGCCATCGATCTGGGTGGGATCGAACCCACAACCTTGGGCACAGAAAGCCAGCGCAATACTAACTGCGCGACCCAGGCCGACCCTACTGTATTAATAATTTAAAATTCAAAATAACATATATAACTAGCCTATTTTGGCAATAAAAATTTGGTCCATAAACTAGATATTGGCAGTTGGAATGTTTTTGACAAAAAACACAAACACAGCATTTAGTTCCACTCAGAACATTAGGCCTACTTACGACCTTCATTTCTCTCCATTCATTCAAAATTTGCAATTCCTTATTATAGCGAAGGATTTTTCAATATTAGTTTGCTTTTGCCTTTTATTATAACTTCAAGAGAGATAGGCCTATAACTTACATATCTTTACAAATAGGTCAAACTTTTATGCAAATGGGATGTTCAACTGTTTCAAACAAATTGTTGCCAACCAAAAGACACTGGATTCCACTACAGTAAGAAATTACTAAACAGCTTTTAGATTGCTATTCTAAGCACACTGAAATTATGTTCATTTTAAAATTTATGATTCAAAATAACATAAAACATCGTACAATGTTCGATTTTTATAAGAACTTAACAGGTTCATACAAATAACAAAACGAGCGATAGCATGCTTGCCGGTTAAGTTCTACATAACGATCTTACAAGTAAATAACTGTTACTCCAGTTCAATATTGTTTATCAGTTTGTAATGAATATTAGAATGTTATTACTATTACATTCACAGCCTGGGACACAGCATTCCGTCTCCTCAACATGTCTCAGTCGAGCGACAAGAACAGAACGTCTCCCTGGAAACTGCTCAAGCCTGGTCTGAGTTTCTGTGTCCTAAGTGTTGTGTTATTTTGTGTACAGTCTCTCTTAACCTCTCGTCAATCACATCACAAATGTTGTCATCCACATTAAATGCGACAAGAGGAGCAGACCTATGACAATCTTACTTTTACAGATAGATTCTTATTCTTGAACTGAGAAAAGCGATATTATCTTAAAGCAATATTGATATCATGATATTATCGGAACTGAAATATTATGTCAAAATATCGGATTTCAAAAACAAAATATTGATACTTTGATAGTACTGATATCGACATGCCATCCCTAATTTTTATAGCTCCCTTTTTCCTCTTAATATTTTTTGCATCATTTGAAAACAGTTTTTTTCTTGGAAAATCTGAAAGAATAGTTTATTCTTTGCAATAAAATGTTTAAGAAATAATTTTGATGTTATTTGGCAAAAATAGAGGTTAAGAAAGATTGTTCTAGATGTTGCACTTTTTCTGTTAAACAGTAACAAGTGGTCTTAAAAATGTTGACATACCAGTTTGCCTATAGATATAGATTTTCGATAATTCTGTCATGATGGTCCTGATTTCCACCGTTTAATATATTTACACAAGAATAAAATAAAATTGTTTCTAGTGGATCAAATGTATTTGTCTTTTCTACAAAACACACAACGTTTCGGTCATAACGGACTGTGCGCATTCTACTCATAACGGAAGCGGTTGTTATGACACGGACAATTGAGAGCCTAATTCTCTTGTTTTTCAAAAAGCAGTCACCTGAAGAAGGTCAAATGGTTATGACCGAAACGTTGTGTGTTTTGTAGAAAAGACAAATAAATACATTTGATCCACTAGAAACAATTTTATTTTATTCTTGTGTAAAAATATAGATTTTGTTCATTACTTTCATAACTTAACTTGTATCACTGAACATAATCCTAGCTGTGCACTAATGTAAGCTTAAATAAAATTAAGCTAAAGAATAACTTTACCGTAGTGCTTTGTACATGTAAACGAAACACGTGGTGGAAGTCTGAATTCCAAAGCATAGTTCCCTTTGAACAAAAGCATGAAATACATTAAGTGAATAGTTTTTAGATTCAAGACGATAAAAGAAATTTTAAAAATACAATATTTCCAGCTGTAATAGGTGAATGACAAAAATGAAAGTGATTGTGCTTTCTTTTAAAATTCAATATAATATTTGAGCTGGTATTTACACATAAATTGCATGAATTACAAAATTTTATTTTTAGTTATATTGAATTAGACTTAGTAAATATAAGTAATTGAAATTAATAGAATGAAATGAAATTATTAAACAAACCACACATTCATGAACATTACCCTTATATGCAAATCATGCATAATAATTATGATTGATAATTAAAATGCTTCGAGGTGCATTTCATGATTAAAGTGAGCCGCCCATGAAAATAGAAACTGAAATTTGGGTTTTCTAGCCCAAAAAAAACCCTGCATAGGGAGATTCGTCCAAATCAATCAATATTTTCCCATTTAGACCTCCATTCACGATCCCTCTTCTGTCCACCTATGTAAAAAAAATTCAGACCTCTGCGTGTTGTAATGTTATAAACAAATGAATCAAGCTGATCGGACTAACAATATCGAAGCGATCAACAAATTGATGTGGAAAGGTTGAGTCAGACCAAAAAATCCAATGCCATAGCCGGGATTTGAACCAGGATCTTTGGCCATCCATGCCGCTGCTCTACCACTGAGCTAATACATATGGCAACTTGCCGGTACAACATTAAATTCTTCAAGTGACTCATCCGACAAATTGATGTGTTATGTTGCAAAAAATCAATATCACTGATGCTCTTCTTACCCAGTTTGCTATAGCAACCAAGCAAGGCTCCCTTCAATTAATTTCACAATTTAATATGGTCTACACCAGCGTTTCTCAACCTTTTTGAACCCGAGGACCACTAAAATGTCTTAAGAATTTTACGGACCCCTAATTTTACATCCCATTTTTGAAAGAAGGCCTATATTCTTAATATTGGGGGTATTAATTATGGGTCGTTATAACGAAATATGTGAAAAAAGTTTACTTCTTTACTTTCCACTTGCCTTATGTTATTTTTTAATTATGTCTGCGGACTATCTGCACCATCTTCGCAGACCACCAGTGAGAAACGCTGGTCTACACCAACTAAAATATTATATTACACTGGATCTTGGTAATTCAGCTTAAGAAAAAGCAGACTACAAGGCTAGAGACAGAGTAATACTTAAGACCACTTGCTTCTGATCAAGTAACAGTTGGTAGAGATGCACTAGAGCATGCTATGTGGAGCTACAGGCTACAGGCTAAAGTCTTCTCACTCTGCTTTCAGCTAACTTCACTCTCATTTTCAGTTTATTTTACAGGATGTGTAGGCCTACTGGTAGTGCACGTTTATCTATATTCTAAGCTGGAACTTTTTATTTCCTTGCTTTTTTCTATACTCTATGCTGGATTTTTAAATTTTCTTGCTTTTTTCTATATTCTAAGCTGGATTTTGAAATTTTCTTGTTTTTCATTCTGTCAGAGCAAAGGTACTCATCAATGATGTAATTTAAATCGCATGCCACCTTTTCTTTTTGCACAACAAATGTGGCATGTATTGTTTTCTCACAACTTTATTGTTTTACTTGTTGAGCAATTCAAAAACTGAGGGTGAAATTTATGAATGAATGTCAGACTTTGGAAAACAACCTATAAACAGCTATCAAGATTACAATCCCCCATGCCTTACCTATAACCGTTACTTGAAGCCAGGGGTTGCAAAGTGTTAAAGGTGAAAATAACGGGTATAATCGCATTAACCCTAGAGTTGTAATCACCATCCTGAAAACAAGCGTAATTATATTCAAAACACTGGTTGAGCTTTGAGGTCATATACATGTAGAAAAAGAATTAATTTTTTTATTTATTTCTTTTCTATTTTTTATTTCAGCTGTGTTTATACTCCTTTTAGCTTCGAGGCTATATCAGGAGAAATTATTGTTACAAAATGGCAGCCACGTTTCTTGCGCTGAAATGCCGTTTCCTTGATAACTTCCACAATATATTGGAGTGATTATTTTTCTGTGTATTTATTAATATCATATGAACAACACTATCTACAATCGTTCATTTAACATTAATGGTTTTTTAAAATATATATTGTAATGAAAAATAAAATAAAAAATAATAATTAAAAAAAAAATACTTATACTGTAGATATTCCAAAGATTGTAGATGATGTTGTTCATATGATGTTTGCAAATAGAAAAAAGAATCACAAAAAAATATTGCCATTTGTGGAAATTATCACGGAAACAGCATTGTAGTGCATGAAATGAGGCTGCCATTTTGTTTTGATAATTACCCATAATTGTAACAGTCTGATTGATTTTTAAATTAGTATACAATTGTAGAAGTAGTCAATAAAGAGTATGTCAGATTACAAGGTTGTAGAGAAATTAAATGCTGGGGGAAAAAATAATGAAATTCACTTATTTCTCACCTATGAATTTCACCGAAAGCCATATGTCCCCTCTTAAATAAAACACCATGTCCAAACACAACAACTGGTGATAGAAAACTGGAAGAATGTAATTCGACTGAAGCAAAGTTACAAAAATGTGGGGAGCTGAAAGTATTATACATTTCCACAACCTCACAGGTCCTCCCCTTAAGCAAAGTCTTAGATGAGATTATCCCTAAGAACACTGCGTTTAATAAGAAGCATGCAACCACTAACCACAGGTACTAAACTAATCTAAATACTGTGGCACTAAATCCCTAGAAGGGTTAGGCCTACTGAATATGACCATTGTCTTTCAACTTCATAGGTAGATGGCAGGATTGGGGGATTGGGGTGCATGTGGTCGACATGGCAACTTCTACAGTCATAAATGATGTTCTTCAAACAGGTAGATTTTCAGTTCTCATTTAAGGTTCAGTGCACCCTATTCCACAGACATTTCTACCTGGACTTCTAGATCCTTAGATAGCAACACTAACCACTGTACCTCAATACAGTAAAAATTTTCCTGGATAATGGTTGCTTGGACTCACCGGGTTGAACTCCACGCAGCTAATTCTGTTGCCATCTTTTAGGAGAAGTGAGCTAATTGGGAAAAGGTACCGTATTTTTCAGACCATAAGATATGATGAACATGATCCCAGTTTCGAGAATGGAATCACCAATGGAGCTGCGTGGTACCTACATTTTTACTTGAAAACAGAGCCTTGAAAGTTGAGTGTGTCTAATGGTCTGAAGTAAACTAAAAATTTAATAAAATAAAATTAATCACACCACACATAAAGATTTTCGTACACAGACCCTTTTGATTTTTGGAGGCTAACCATAAAATTTACAATCACATCCTAAGTGCCGGTACGTCTTCAAGCCTACTTTAGAAATCCCACCAACAGTGGTTGCAACTGCATGTTTTGCATCTTTTATTTTAACATCCGGTTGCTGGATAAATAACACAAACTAATTCAACTTCCTTATGTTCAATATCGCTAGCACATCTACAATGAATTGCTAATTTAAGGTACTGTATTTTCTCTACAGCTGCAGCTGATCTGCTTGACTCATTACCCGAATCCGTATCACCTGACGACGATGTTTTCAGACATCTTGCTTCAATGTATGCATCTACACATCCTACAATGCATCGTGGGGAACCTTGCAATGAACATGATCCCAGTTTCGAGAATGGAATCACCAACGGAGCTGCATGGTACCCTCTCACAGGTAATAAGCACTATCAATTTTAAGATTATAAACTGTTCATTCATTTGTAAGTCAGTAAATGGTGGGATTATATTATCACTTGATAAGTGATTAGTTATTGGTCTCTTATTTGATAGAGAGAGAAATACTTTATTCAAGTCATCTGCCTGGCAATCCAGGTGACCATACAGATCCAGAACAAACAAAGAAAAAGAATCATACATTACATATTAACATGAACTGAATTGAAACGGAACATAAGAATTCTAAGTACCATATAAATGATTGTGCAATAAAAATAGCGATTCTTCTAAAACCCTAATACATATTTTAACAACAGTGTCTTTAGAAATATTGAGAGACTGAAGAAATGAATTAACAAAGGTGAAACTTGCACCGCGTGCTCCAAAAAGCAGACCCTTCACCTCCCATGCATTGACAGGTAAGTTATAGCTCTCACTAAGGTGAGGGATGCATGGTTGGTATATGGCCTCCTTTTCCGCACTCACACGCTTAGCTTGTTCTCTATCCTCTTCTAAGCGAACTGTAGGATCCAAAATTAACCCTCGTTTTACAGTTCTATTAATGGCTATTATGTCGGCTCTTCGATTACTGCCATCTTCCGCGATGCAATGCACCTCTTCATACACTTCCCAGTCTTTTTGTCGTCGAAGGGCTGTGGCAATCGCTGAACGGACACGGTGGTGGCGAGAATTTCTCAATAATTCACCCTTTTTACAACTACCCAATACATGGCCCAAGGTTTCTGGATTATTGCAACCTGTATGCCGGCAGAGTGATGTAGTTTGACTCCTTCCAGGTACAGACCTCACCGCAGATATATTACAACACATCTTGATTGCATTAGTCCACTGTGAACAAGAGAGACCTTTTCTATTGGATATCCATGAGTTGGTATTGGGATTTTCACTATAGACTGAAACGCCTTTACCTTTGTGAGGGAGTCCACACCATTTTTCAAAAGATCTTTTTCTCATTTCATTTCTTAACCATCGGCCTGTCTTGGTTAGTGTTGTTTCGTCACACTGAATGCTGAAATGTGACAGTATGTCCTCCTTTTCTTTATCTAAATCTCTACAAAAGGGAAGGTGTTCATCATATATTTTACTAAGGCATTGAGCGATGTTGAATTGTTGAATGTGAGCTTCCCATTCGGCATTAACGAGTCCCAGTCCCCTGAATTTCCTCGGAGAATAAATCATGTCATTTGGACAATCATTAGGCAAGCTAATAATCTCTTTTATGGTTGATCGTAAGAGTTTGTCAACATCTTCTAAGAACTTGGTTGGAATTTTATTTAATGGAGTACTTTGGATAGGGTATACAATACATGGCCAAATATACTGATTGATTATGTTTGCTTTTTGGTCTGGATTGAGAAGATTTGAATTTGACAGATATGATAAATTATCTTCCAAATCTTTAATTATTTTATTCTGATCAAAAACAATTTCATCATAAAATGTAACTCCTAGGTACTTTACGGTTTCATCACTTTTTAAACAATTTAGGTTGGCAGTTCCCAATTTAACAGTTGAATCTTGACTAAGTTTACCATTTTTAATATTAATCATTTTACATTTAGTTGAATTAAGACTGAATCCAATTTCAGTCAAATGGCTTGTTGCTAGATTCAGTAGTGACTGGGCAGATGTTTCATTCTTAGCAACTAGAACTATATCATCTGCAAATGCCAATGCTGATATATTTTTAGCAGAGTGATTTATCTTGAAGCCGTGGCTTTGTTCAATTTCATGATCTGTTAAATTTTTAATGGTATCATCTATGGCTAAGTTAAATAATGCGGGAGAAATAGGCGATCCTTGTGCAACTCCTTTTCTTAGTTCAATGTACGACGTTTTGTTTTTATTACATTCTATTTGAATGTGATTTCCTTGAATTAGATCAGCAATTAACTCTCTTAAGTTATTTGGCATGCTAATATGCATTAAACACCTTTTAATATGATCGTGTCCCACATTGTCATAGGCCTTTGTAATATCAAGGAATATTACACTACAATCTTTCTTATTTATTTTGGCATCCTTAAGGCAACCATTAATGATAGATGTATTTAAGTGAGTACCAGGAAGGGAGATAAATCCTCTTTGATGCGCTGAAAATTCTAAATATGATCGAAATCTCAAGTCAATTGCTTTTTCAATTACACGTCGTATCACCGAAAAAATTGAAATCGGTCTCCAATTGGATAATTGCTCAGCATCACCGCCTTTAAATATTAGAATCGTCCTAGCCCTTTTAAATATCTCTGGGCATTTCTTAAGTGTAAGGGAAGTCCTAGGACGACATGAGGTTTAGTATGTACGGATTATACATGTATACATGTTTGTTGTTCATTTAGGCATTTTAGGATTTTATTATAGTGGGTCTTGTGTACATAATAGCACCTAAGATGGATGAAACTCCGGCAAGGTGAAGTGAAAAAATAGCTAAATCAACAGAATTTGATGTTCCTGCATATGACATTTTTGGGTCATAGCAAATAAAACAAGTACGGAACTAGAATAAAAAAAAATCAGGTAAACTGATGTAACAAAGTGCCAGAATACATTTCTTTAATCAGTGATAATTGCAATTATGATATGCAGAAAATAAGTTATTTTTTTTAATCAATTTCCGAGTTAAGGTCCAGATCGATTCATTAAGCAGGGTTTACGGAAGAACAAGGGTCTGTATGTTTTAATCAGATTAAAATCGTCTGGCATCAGCAGAACTATACAGATTTGTGATATCTTGACAATCACACCCTCACATACAAATAAAATAACCCATGTCAAATTGGCTGGCTACGGGATTTGAACCCGGTATCTCCAGAATGGAAGTCTAAGATGTAACCTCTCAGCCACCTTGCTCGGTTTAATGGTCTAATTTGATAAGCATATCTGAAGATTATGTGGGTAGTGTTATTTCTCAAAGCTCGCTGCACTGCAATTTCCAAAGCCGTATATGAACATTGTAAAACAATATGTTGCAATGAGAACTGATTTGCATTTGATAAATTCTAATATATTACCATAAAATAGGTACTAAATTAGGCATTACTCTGGTACCGGTTAACCTATTTGGTCCAATATCTATAGGCTTCTTCCCATGGATGTTATAAATGCGTATACCAAGGTTCACATTTGAATGATGTAGAATTGCACAAATAGATTAATGCACTTGAAATGTAATTTAATTGCAAAACTATAAATATACACTATGATCAAGCTGTCGCATCTAGCGAAGGCTGCCCAAACTAGAAGAAACACACCTCTTCGCTCATCGGGCTTCTATCCAATTTAAAAAATGTTACTGTTCTCTTCCAGATTGGGCCTAAGAGAGATGAAAATGGGGACTGGAGAAAACTGCATAACGAGTATATATACCAGATATAGTAAGAGTAATTAATTCACGGAGGATGAAATGGGCTGGACATATGGGGGAGGAAAGACATATCTCAAAAGTATTGACTGGGAGACCCAATTAGGGAAAAAACCACTTGGAAGACCTAGACGTAGGTGGGAGGACAATTTAGGATAGATTTAAGGGAAGTAGGATTTGCGAGGAATAGTTGGTCCAATATCTATAGGCTTCTTCCCATGGATGTTACAAACGTGTATACCAAGTTTCATGACAATCCATTAGAGCGTATTTGAGTTATCATGTGTACAGACGCAAGACAGACATTCTCATAAAGTACCATTCTGGCACTTAATTCCCCTTAGTATTCATTAGTGATTAATAGCTCTTGTTGTGATGTATGTTTCAGGAGGTATGCAAGATTACAACTATGTGTATCATGGTTGCATGGAGATCACACTGGAGATTTCCTGTTGTAAATTTCCACCTGCATCGCAGTTACAGAGCTTATGGAATGAGAACAGAGATGTATGTAATCTTGTACCCTAGTTCATAACCTGATCCAGTACTAAAAATTATTTAAACAAAGAGAGAGAGGGGGGAGAGAGGGAGACTAGATTTGAGTTCGGAGGCCCTTCAACTTTTAAAAAGTCACGGAGGCCCAATGAAGATGGTGAAATACAGGGTCAATTATTGCTAGCACATGATTTTGTCCGTGGCCCTGACTTAAAACCATACCACAATTGCTGAAACAAAGTTTCTCTCACTGTTCTGAGCTATGGCTCAAAATCAAGGCCACCCACTTCTATGGTAGATTTGAAAACTTTGCTGTAGATATTCAAGATGGATAGGTTTATACTGTATCAGCTAGAAATTTTTTTTCATTACTAATGGATCTCTTATTTCATAGGTAAAAGCTAGTTTACACAATGAAATTAGGATTCGTAACTAAGTTCCACAACTGTTTTTTACTTGAATGCACAAGCGCGAGATGTACTGGCGACAGTGAGTTACTACACTGCGCAGTTTCAGCTGATTCAAACTTTTCATGAAACTATAACAGTAATTTTGAGATTATACGCTTATTTAGCTTGTTCGCTTTTTGTAAAATAGAGTGGGAAGTGAGGAAACTGTTAAATATCTGGATTCCTATGTGTTTCAAATGTGCATATGGGATTTCAGCAACTTGAACTTCAGAAATAAGATGAAATGTGCGGTTGTGCTAGAATTAGTTTTGAAAAAAATGCGTGTAATTAGTTTCATCAAAGTAGATACGAAACCTAGTGTCATCAAGTAAACTAGCCTTTAGTTCAGATCCCTTTTATAATTCAATTCTTCTTTTTAATAAATTACCGAGCTATATTAAAACAGTTAATAAACATTCATATTGCAATATATTAAAGAAACATTTAATTAGTATATGTCCTTATAGGATATGTGAACTGCTATAAATGGGTATACTTCATTTTAATTTTATAAAGCTGTTATAATGATGTTTTAGTTGTTACTCAATTAATTTTATTCAATGTATAAATATTGTTTTGGTTTTAATTAATTTAATTGTACTTTGGATTTATGTTGTTGTAGCTGTAATTGACTGTGCTCTAAACATAATTATACACTGCTGTAATGAATATGGGCAATAAAATATTATTATTATTATTAAAGTAGGCTATTGTTTCTGTTGACATTCTCCTGAATATTTTTCTTCTAAATAAATTTTAGTTCCTTCACAAAAATTAAATAATTTTGGAATGTTTGTTACCAGGCCCTGCTGGCATTAACAAGGGAGTCACGTCGAGGAGTAAAGGGCGTGATTGTGGACAACAGTACTGGAGAGCCTGTACAGAATGCAAGACTCAGCATAGTGGGTAGAGAGATACCTTTCCGGACAAGTCCTCAAGGTGAATATTGGAGAATCCTACTCCCAGGATCATATCAACTTCAGGTAATACGGTACATCAATATAAACATTCATTATCATAGCTAGGTGAAGATGCCAATCTCTATATAACTTATATAAGCGGCTTTGTCCTGATTGAAACTATAATAGGAAGAGACTTGGAATTTTGACAGTATCTTCGTTTCATAGTGTAACGTTTCTGAGATAATTTCCACAAATCGCAATCTTTTGAGTGATTCTTTTTTCTGTGTATTTGTAAACATCATATGAACATCATCATCTACAATTCTTGGAATATCTATAGTATAAGTATTTTAAAAAATCAATTTTTTTTTTTTAGATTTTCTTTTTCATAAAAATTTATATATATAGCTCTAGGCCTATACTTGAATAAACTATTAGAGTTAAACGAACAATTGTAGATAGTGTTGTTCATACGATAATAACAAAGACACAGAAAAATAATCACATAGAAATATTGATATTTGTGGAAGTTAGTAAGGAAATGGCATTTCAGTGCATGAAACATGGCTGCCATTTTGAAACGATAATCACCCCTTAACTGTAATAGTTTGATAAATTTTGAAAACAATATGCAATTGTAGAAGTAGTCAATAAAGAGTATGTCAGATTACGAGGGTGTAAAGCAATTCATTGCTGACAAAAAAGAAATGAATTTCACTTATTTCTTTCTCACCTATGAATTTCACCCAAAGCTGTATGTACGGGAGGGGGGGGGGTACACAACTAATTCACTTATGGGGGGATAAGTGAATTAGTTGTGTGTTTTTACAATAATACGTAAGTTTGAGTTTGTACAAATTTTGAACGGCTAAGTTTCAAATATAGATTAAGCCTTTAGTATAAGCACCTTGTATTATAATTTAAACAAAATTCCAAAAATATTGTAACAATCTTAATTGATGTTTCAGGTATATGCCCCCCATTATGTGCCGCAAACCATAAACTTCACAATACCAAAAAACAAGAAAATCTACAATCCAATATCAATATGGCTGAACGTGAGCTTGGCTGCAATAGTATCGGAACCGACTGATGCAACTGCAGTGGTAAGTGAACATAGCTCCACCTTCACAGAGGATGCAGACTCGACACCACACAGCTCGCCAGATGCAAGCACGGTAGGACGAACTGACGTTTATACCCCTAGTGTTCCCAACTTAACCACACCCAGCATGGAGGAAGTGAAAGCTAACATTGAGTTGCGAGCAGAGGTGAACTACAACGCTGAGGAAAAGTGTTACTATGGTAGCGGAGGTTCACTAACTTGGACTGGCATGAACACTGTCTATGCTTTGGGTGCTGGTGTCATTGCTCTGCAAGTGGGGTTGTGATGTGAACCAGCATGAATGTATGTGTTTGTTTGTTTGTTATGTATGTGCATGTGTGTTTTCTTAAATAAAAACCAGGTATAGTCCAGTTATTCATTGCATGGTCAGGCAGCTTCAAAGGAACAATCCAGTAAGTCGGTGTTTCTTTATGTTAATTGACCTTGGTCTTGGTTTCTGCTTTCCAAAACAAAAGCAACATTGCAATATTCTCTCACTGTTATAATGACCTTAATTCTTCCCTCGCTTTAATCAATTCACATGTGTTATTGTTTACCTTCATCTTGCAACCACGCGTTTGCACTCCACACGGAGTTGATGAGTAGCTGTCACAGCCATATCAGGACATTCTTAGATTTTGATTGGCTTGTGTAACTAGCTGAATGGTGCGGTAAAAGTCAGCAAACCTTTTCTCCTAATAAAAGGAAGCCGCCTGGGTATGCAATGAATAACTGGACTATAACTCAGAAAGAAATAGATCATTTGTGGCCAGTTTTAATAACAGTGGACAAATAAGCCTATTTATCCTTTGCATAATTACAGAAATCCCTTGAAAAGTATTTCCACACTCCAAGGAAGCATTCACACCGAAGTAGCATGCTATGGGTGACATCATACCTGGAAGCATGCTGCATGACTCATTTTAAATCGTAAACAAGCAAGTTGAAGTCTTCTCCCTTCCCTCCCTGCTTATTATTGATTATTACTACGTGTTCCAACAGGGAATCTAGTCTATCTCACATGTTCTACAAGGAAGCAGCCTTATTGTTTCTTTTGTTGGCATCGGTGAATGAGTGTTTGTGCTGTGTTACAACTTGTATTGTTGACAGTTCTATGTGCGCCTCACATTGTTCAAAATGCCCCATGTGCTAAGTAAATTAGAGTTTAAAACTCTTCATAGTCAAGTTAGGGAAATTGTGTCAAGAAACCTCGCGTGTAGAATGTCCCTATTAGTTTAAAAATCGATTGACAAACTCCTTAATCTTTCACTGCATAGCTCCACCTCCTAGTCATCCCATGCACAATACAGTAGAATAATTGGCTTTACCTTTACCCTCTCTACTAGAAGCATGGTTCTCGTTTTGGCCTACAGGTACCACATGGGCACATCACAATTTTTGCATGAACAACCTAACCAAGTGTGGAGGCGATATATTCTTGGGATTTCTGTGAATAAATCTTGATAGTTTAATTCATCAAAGTCATCATAGAAGCATTGGCTCTGTAAATATGATAAAAAACATTGCAGAATGCTTACCGGTAGTCCTCTATGTGCACAAGAACATCTCAATTTCAAAATGGCTGCAATCAAATGCACAAAGTGAGTGTATTTCAAGTCTTTGATCCATGCCAAAATCCCATTCGCACTTGCACCTGCACTCAGTTTAGAAGCCATTTGGAACCATGCTTGCTGACATCACTGAATGCCAATTCTCCCCTACCCAAGTTTAAAAATACGGTACAATTTTCAAAATGATTTGAAATTAACCCTTTTGCTCTACCCCTCGAGTACCGGTAATGAAGATCAATACGCTAAGCATGGAGTTAGCAGGTTTTAATTTTCAGTTCTCTATTTTTTATGTTTGCATGTTGTGTATGCTTATAGCCTACTTAATTAAGTATGCAACTGTCAGATGTCATTATCATGAATGTGAACAATAATCTTGGTTTATAAGGTTGCATCAAGTTCTGCTCAAAGCCCTGCTTATTGTGTACAAATATTATCAAGTTTTATATAACTAATATTCAGCAGTGAAATGCTACTGGTAACAGCATAAGTTAAAGTGAAACAGTTACTGTGCCCAAGAAAGAGGTGAAGACTGAAAAACATTGGTGTTTGGTATGGTCAAATGGAAGGGGGGGGGGGGGGGAACTGACATGTGATGGTGATGATGAAGATCACATTATTGAAGATTTGCATCATGCACACACTACCGATGTATACAGATTTTACTAGGTTTATGCCCCAGCTTAAATTAAGGCAAAGTGATTCTGTAGGCCTACAAAGAAACACAGTAATGTTCTGTCATGGTTTAAAAACATTAAGAAAGGCTTTTAACAATTTGTATACTTACAATAACTCCAAAATTGAAGATTAAACACAATCCACAACACACTGCACTATAAATTACGAAAATCTACTAATTAATCACAGTAATCAGCCCAGCTAACAGTTTAAAACCACATCCATGAAGAAGCCACACTGTTGCCAACTGCCAAGTTTTCAAACTTAAAAAATCAGTGTTCTCAATATATGAATGTAATAAAGCTAAATAAAAAAAATGCATTATTAAACCAATACCACCTAGAGCATGAATTATCTGTATGATCATTAATTTTTCAGAATGATTCATTAATTAAATACCCTGAAATGATAGTAAAATGATTTTTTATTTGAAATATTGATTAAAAACTCTCCACAAATCTGAGATTTCAGGCACTCATAACTACATCATACACTTATACAGCACACAAAATGTTAACACTGACTCAGGATATATATTTATAAGATTATAATTACACTCAGCAGCAAAATTATCTAATCATGAATATCACAAATACAACTTTAAACAGAGCAGTGTCTCAAAATTGAGGTGAACTGGACCAAGACTACCTCAAATTATCGAAAAACTGTAGTTATGTTAAACAATATAACATAATAGTTTACTGAAAAAATACGGAGATTGTCATACATTAAAAATACAATAAAATAGTACTTAAGTTAACCACTTGTGGAATGAAATGAAATGAAATGGAAAGATTTTCATTCTCCAAGTCTCTGTGCTCCCAGATTTTTTTTGAGCATATCCAATCCATGCTCCAAAGAAATTAGGTCCAGACTTCGAGCATGCCACTCCGATCTTGCTACACAGACAGTATCAGCATTCACCAAGTCATGCATTAATGGACTACTCTTGGACTTGACAATGGGGACAAATAACTTTAGTGATGATTCATGTTCGGCTAATTTTGCCACTGACTATATTTCACTGAATTAAACTGAAATTATAACTTCAAAAAGGTGGTAAATAAACACTTTTTTCTATATATTCATTTCATATTATTATTATATACAAACAATATACACTGATATACAATACTATCCATAAAATGCAAGACGGTGAGTGTGACCCATGATATGGCCATTTGAATACTTCAATAAAAAATGTTTTTTTTGTTGCCACAAAAGTAATCATAAGCTGACTTCCATCTTGAAATCTGAAAGTAAACATAAAATGCAAATTAGATTTAGCCAAGTGGCGAGAAGATGGAAACCATTGTTGGCATTGCCAGAGTCTGTTCAGAGAGACATTAAGAATCTATTGACACCATGATTTCTTCTGCATTGAGGAATAACCATAAAGAAGTACATGGATTATCTGAACACAGATTATGCCAGAGGATAGACATTCTCTTAGTACTGTCTCACTCAACACTCGGATATATCATAAGAACTGAGTCACACGAAAAACAGCCTGATGAAGGTCACATGGAGAAGTGTACAATCTACAAGGCCACTATTCCCTTCTATAAAGAGCACTACAATTTAATACAGTGCATTCATGTAAGAGTTGGCCAATGATGCAGGTTTCTGCGTCGCGGGGCCACAGCTTTAACTCCTGAGCGATCGGGTGAAATATCTATGCAAATAAAGCCTCTAACAGTGTAATGATTCAGGTTCTCACAGTTACAGTTAAAATTATGATGAAAATAACCACATGCCCCATCACAAGAGATGCTGGAAATGCCCTCCTCTTGCATCCACACAACACTGGCATCTTTTTAGGAAATTTTCTTTCATGCACATAAGTTCAGCTTCCAAGATAGAGTTAATTTCTCTTGCAATTTTAAGTTCTTCTAACAGTATATGACTATTATTTATGGGGGAAATTGGAAAATAAAACGTAAAGTTCAAACCCCCATACGTTAAAAGAACTTAAAGACAATATCATAAGAAAAATTAACTCTACTACATTTGAGGTATCAGCTAAATTTCTCCTATGGCTCTTGGCATGTGGGACCTTATCCTGTTGCCATTGTTCGTCTGGCAGTGAGCTTGAGTGCATTGTGAGAGCAGTGCACAAGTGCTTTGAAGCTGAATTTGGTGAATGAGGATTTTCATGATGTAACTCACTATCCATGTCTTGAGTCATTTCATATTCACTTGAATCATCGGTATGCATTTCCAAACTGTTGGTATTTGTTGCATTTGCATTGTAAATAAATTTTGGAGCACGAATGTAATGATTGCTCATAGTGCGAGTTTCTTCCGTTTCAGTATTGTCAGATGTATTTGCTTTCATCATTATTGTAGCGGTGTTCACTGCCTTATAGTGTATGGTATTTCTTTTTATTACCTACTGCTACCAACACAGTAGGCAATGTCTTAAACAATCAGTCTATACAGGAGGCCTTTACTCCACAAACAAGAACACTAAATTAATGAAAACAGTCTTTAACGAGCAAGAAAGTTATTGCTAACACTCATACCTTCAAATCAGCAAAGAAGCAACACTTTACAATCACAAATATATCTAAATATCAAACCTTCAGATACAGCAAAAAGCTATATAATATCACAGCACATTCCTCAATTGAAACCAACTGAAAAATCATGGGATTCTTAACTCCTATGTGTAAGTAAACACTTAAAAGTGAAGTTTGAGTGATAAGATAAAGTTTTTTTATAATTTGACCTCTTCACTGCGAGTCCTGTGATACATTATGTACGATTAACACCCAACGTGTTTGTTCTTTTTCCTCAGATAAATGGAGCAATAGTCCTGTGTGGTTCCAGCAGTATGATCTTCAAATACGTGCCTTTAACAATTGTGTTTATCATCAAATGGTGGTTATAGAACACTAGAATCCTGAAAATTCTTTTTAATCATTGATATAGTATTTAAATAATCATTATATTTGTGAACATCAAGTAAATAATTTCTAGTTTTACTTCTGAATACATATACAGGAATGAAAGCGCTTTAAGAGATAATCTAGTCTTTCAGCATGATGATATTCATATTTTGTATTAACTCTTTTATTTATCTAGGGTATGGTATAATTTAACATACATATTTTTCATTAACGAAGGGCTCAAAAAGAGAAAAAACGCTGAAGAATAAGAGCATCATATTATCCATTCAACAATATATTGGAAGTTAACACAGTGAAGTCGTATTATACAGGATATAATATGGAGTTGGGTCTAGCACGTGTACTTCACTTTTTGTATAAATACCTGAACTAGATTCGAAGACCATCCTCATTCATAATCATCAGAGTAACACCAATTGCCGGCTGGACGTTGATTGAATTGATTAAATGTGTCAAAGGTCACAAGGAACTTTCGGTTTGGGAGAGGATATTCATCCGCAAACATAAAGAAACTTTGACATTCCATCAGATGAAGGTCTCATCGCCAAATGCGACAAACTTCCCCGAGAGGGCAACAGAAATGTCCAGCTGGCAGTTGGTGTTACTCTGATGACTATGAATGACGATGGTCTCCGAAACTAGTTCAGGTATTTATATAAAAAGTGAAGTATACATGCTAGACCCAGCTCAATATTATATTCTGTAGCTATTATCTAGTTTTGTCTTTAACAGACTGATCTTGGTAGGCTGTATCTTCTGGTAACTTTGGACAGGACAGCTATAATTATTATTATTTTCTATCTAGTGAAAATAATATTTAGAAAACTTATTTTAAATGTGTACATTCTACATTTATTTGTTCAGTTTATACCGTATTTCACATCAACCAAAGATGAGGGTGTACAGTGCATGTTTATTGATTCAATTTTAAGACATTAAACTGCAATATTGTAAGTAAACACTCACTAAATTAGATTATGTTCCAAAGCCTTCCTCAGCTGAGATCAATTAATGAGTTTGTATCTTATGTCCTTCAGATTCCTCCAGAAAAAACAAAGAGACTTCCCTAAGGATAATTTCCTCATTCCCAAATTCACACAATCTGCAGGATATCTAGTGGACACAGAGGCAAACACATCAGCAGATCTTAGATAAGGATGGAGGCAATGAGGCCTTTGAAACAAGTTCTAATTTTGTGAATACGGTATTGGTCCGAATATAAGACGACCTTGCATATAAGATGACCATGATTTTTTTAAGGATAGTTACGAAAAAATAAATAAAATAGGAAGTTATGGTGGGATGTGCTTTTGTGGTTTATGATAATAGTGCTTCTGAAATTTATTCTGCTTTGTATAAACTATCGTCACACTGTTCTGTGTTTCAAGCGGAATTGTTCGCCATAAAAGAAGCTGTTAAATGGTGTATTGATAGTAGCAATAGTGCTTGTATAAACAGTGACTCACAGTCGGCTTTACAAGCCGTAGATGATAAATATAATAAGGATGCACTAGCCACAGACATTAGACATGCACTAAATACAAGCACAATTCATATTTGTTTAACCTGGGTCCGAGGTCACATGGGAAATTTAGGAAATGAGAAAGCAGATGAATTAGCTAAGTTAGGTGCTTCTTCAAATGTTAAAACTTCTTATAGTTTATGCCCTATATCCTTCATTAAGAAAACATTAAGAGAACATATGCACAGCCAATGGGATCGGATTTGGCAAGAAACGAATAACGGCAGCACAACGAAAGATTTGTTTTTCCCTAGAGTGCAAGATAGAATGGCTTGTACACTTTTGATTCCGGATTATATTACGACTCAATTCTTAACAGGGCATGGGAAATTTGGTGAATACTTACATAGATTTAAAATTTCTACCTCTGCAAATTGTAAATGTAAAGAGGAGGAAGTGTCGGAGGAATTTTTCTCCTGTAACATTCTCACGTAAAGAGGAAAGTCAATCTGTTAAGCACCTCTTATTTCATTGTCCATTATTTACGCACGAACGTTATCAGTTAATATTATATTTAAATTTTCTAAATTTTGACTTTACTACACCAATCTGCCGTCTCTTCTTAAATAAGCAAAGTTACAAAGTTGTTTTAAGTTTCATGAATAGTGTTTTTGCAAAATTGTAATATGTATATGTAGTTTACTGTATACTCTGTATATATGTTTAATCTATAACCCTAATATGCCATCTGGTAAAATAGGGTTCTGTACTTTTGGGAATAATAATAATAATAATAATAATTTTGTGAATACGGTATTGGTCCGAATATAAGACGACCTTGCATATAAGATGACCATGATTTTTTTAAGGATAGTTACGAAAAAAAAAAAATAGCTTATTAGTACATTCAGTACAAGCAGAAGCACGAATTCGAGAAAAATAAAATTCGGTAAAGTTCGGTGAATTTCCACGTGACTTTGACTTTGGGTCGGACGCACGTCATCTTCTGGGGATTTCTGCTGCACTGCTGCATTCATGAATGGGGAGTTGTTGAAAGTGTTAGGCTGCACGTATAAGACAAGTATAGTTTTTATAAACACATTTTGAGGAAAAAATCATTGTCTTATATTCGGGCCAATACGCTATTTACTTACAGAGGTGAAGTTGAATAATCGCCTGTGTGGTTTAGTGGTTAGCATTGCTGACAACGGATCCAGATCCCCAGTTCCTCCTTAGACATTTCTGAGGGAGGTCTGGAACGGGATGCATTCAGCCTTGTGACACAAACTGAGAAGCTACTTGATAAAGTAGTAGTGGCTCCGGTTCAGTAACCAATCAATAACGGCTGTGGGAGTCGACATGCTGACCACATGACCCCCAATCCTGTCTGCCTAGATGGTCGATGCTGCAGTGGTTGGATGGCAGGCCTAGTCTCTCAAAGGGATGTGGTACCAAGGAGTTTAGTTTTTTTAGTAAATTTGAATGTTATGATGTTTAATATATAATGTTTACACTTCACAATGCATCCCAATTAATTTAATAAAATGCAAGAGTCTAAGCTTTAGAGATATAAATTATAACCCAGACTAAGGACACAAATCCACTCTTACTTATTACAACAGCATATTGTTTCACTCTGATACATTCCTCTGTTTGTACTTTTACTTTGTACTGTCTCAAGAATAAATGCATTACCTTCAACCAGCATTACCAGCTTTACTTTATACTATACCTCAAAATTTTAGGCACGAAAACTGACATTTTAGGCATATAAAATAGATTACAAAACGATGTAATTAGGTATTATTCTTTAATTTTAGGCAAGAAAAATCATTAATTATTCAAAAGCAGTAAAACGTTTAAAACACTTTTAGCTCACTTTACAACACAGTCGGCAGAGCGCCAGTCGACCGCTAGCCGACGATGGGAGGGAACTAACCTCTTGAAACATGTCCTAGTAATGGTACGTAAAGTGAGCTAAAAGTGTTTTAAACGTTTCACTACTTTTGAATAATTAGTAAAGCTTCACTGTCTAAAAAACTTCATTCTAAACTTTGTAAGAAAAATTATTTTTATCATCATACTATAATACGCTTATTACGTGTGACGTAACGGTATCCTAATGATACCAATTTCGGAACTGGTGTGGTATTGATTATTATTGAACATGGGACGATCTTGAAATCATCAGAGCAGCAAATATTTTCTATGCATCATTTTTACATTACTTATAAATAAAACAAACAACTGCAGACTGAAAACGCAATGAGCTTCATTATTATGGACTCAGAATTCTGGAATGATTTTTGTGTATAAAGACTTACCATTTATTTTCATACAGCAACTTGGAGAGGAAGAGGATTTCCCTTGCCTTGAGGCTGAAAATAAAGAATTCCATCTGAGAACAGCCCTGTCTAATGAAAGAAAGAAAGAAAGAAAGAAAGAAAGATTTCTTTTACAAAATATTTTCAAATAAAAAGCTACCATATTTTCCAGTGTATAAGACACTCCTTTGTATAAGACACACCCCAAAATTTTTAACAACTTTTCAGGAGAATAATAAAATTCACAACCCACAGTATGATCAACGGACTTAAACACTTAAATAAATGAATAAAAATAAATAAAACTGAGCTACCATGGCAACGTGCCGGTACAACATTAAATTCTCCAACTGACTCACAATCCCAGAATATCTCCAGGCGTACTCAATATGAGATACGAACCCAGTGGCGACTTACAACCTGTAAGTGCTTAAAGACCCGGCTTTATAGTAAACCACTAGTAGGTCACAGTGGAATGATAATTCTTTCACACTGGCCGTGTGTAGGCTAAGATGGACACGTGAAGTCAGAATGAAAAATTCAATGCCATAGCCGGGATTTGACCCAGGATCTTCGGCTCTCCGTGCCGATGCTCTAACCAACTGAGCTACCATGGCAACGTGCCGGTACAACATTAGAGTCAGTTGGAGAATTTAATGTTGTACCGGCACGTTGCCATGGTAGCTCAGTTGGTTAGAGCATCGGCACGGAGAGCCAAAGATCCTGGTTCAAATCCCGGCTATGGCATTGAATTTTTCATTCTGACTTCACGTGTCCATCTTAGCCTACAAACGGCCAGTGTGAAAGAATCATCATTCCACTATATGAACACTGTCTATAAGTACTTTCGAAGAAATACTAAAGAAAAAAACTCAAACTCAACTCAGTAATTGATTTTTTGGGTGAGATCGCTTCAGTGGGATTTTCCTACTGAAATCATATTGTGCAAGAAGTCACAAGAAGGTCATGCACACTATTGTGTTATCTGGCTCAACAGAGGTCTTGGAAAATAATACTGAGATGAGTTGCATACACTACTTTCCTTATTTTAATTACTAACCTGAACCCAGGTTTCGATGAGCCTCCTCATCATTTTCAACTGTTATACTCCATCTGTCCGTTGGTTAGCATCAGCATCCTCTGAAGGACATCTAATGAACTTCATGACGAGGTTGTCCTCTGCGGGAATGTCCAAGTTCATTAGGTTGTTTTTATTCTTGTGTAAGTAGATTTTTCCCATATTGTACGTTGCTTATGTCCATGAATAAACTTTTTGAATACCGGTTTCGATCCTATTTGATTTCCTGTTTTCGAAACATTGTGTTGCCAATTTTTCTATATGAGCATATTTCCGGGGTGCGCGGGCAAAGAGTTAACTCGGAAATATCCTAAAAAATTGAGATATGTCCATAGAGTTATAGATAAAAATGTTCTCTACATTTGTGTTAAGTCCAGTATGTCATAATCAAAATTGTACGGTAGTTATGGATGTGTGCCTCATGGGTTTATCCATCTCTAAAGCTATGTTGGGCTGGTATAGTGTGTTAAGTCACTCTAATTCTCAGTAACAAGAAAGTGGACTTAACTCTCTTTGCCCGCGCACCCCGGATTTAATATGTCTAAAATATTCCTTGGTCCTAGACATGAAGTTCATTAGATGCCCACCAGAGGATGCTGATGCGAACCAACAGACAGATGGAGTATAACTGTTGAAAATGATGAGGTTCATCGGAACCTGGGTTCAGGTTAGTAATTAAAATAGGGGAAGTAGTGTATGTAACTCATCTCAATATTATTTTTCATAGTAATAACTTCCCTGTATCAATTTTCTAATAATTTCTAGAGAGTTCTTAGAGATCCAAAAGTGTGATATAGATTTTGGAAGTCAAAAGAGAGCACTCTAGACTATGAGGGCAGGAAAAAAAGCACAATAAAACTGTATCTTTTCATAAAAAATGCACACCATTTTAGGCCATATTTTAAGGGTAAAAAAGTATGTTTTATACAATGGAAAATATAGCAAGCCTACAAACAAAATACCCAATGGCTGATATGCACAAACTTGAGTAGATAGTAGTAGTTTGTACAGAGACATTATTTTTGCAATGTGCCGATAATGCATGGTCCACAGGGCAGCCTGGAAGCAAGTTGTCAGCCAGTAAAGGCTCACGTAAATTACCTCTCAATTGAAGCGCACAGATTTCTGAATTAGGCTTCCACTATTGATTTGTATTTCGTTTTCACTCATTTTCATTTGCATTCTGAATGTAATCACACTAGCAGGTGCCCAAAGCTTTGCTCGCAATTATTTACTCAACTGCTAGATGTTTTATTTAAATCATTTATTTAAAAGATGAATTATTAAAACATATTTATGAACACTATTAACGTTTCTACATAAATTGCAGGAAGTACATAATTTTATTCTTAATTATGTTTTATGTAATAAATATAAATAATAAATAAACAAACAAAATGAATCTTGTGCTGCTATATAGGTATACAAATTTGAAATGATACGATTAAAACATACCACAAATCTATGAACCTTACCCAAAACATGCACAAACTCTGTCCACCTACATAAAAATATCACATCTCTGTGAGTCATGATGTCATATAACAATTGAAGCTAGTATGGCAACCGAGCAAGGCCATCTTCTATTAATTTTACAATTGAATACGGTCTTGTTAATAGGTGGCATTGGATTGCATGGAAACATGAGTCCAAATATATTAGATAGTTCCATTTCAAATTTAATAGGAATTTCATAATGTAAGTCGTCTTTCATTTTATGATTTCAGGCCTATTTCACCTAAGTTATGAGCCTGAATTTTTTTTTCATTTATTATTTTTAAGGCAGGTGAGGCCTTATATTCAGGTAAATATGGTATCACTACTAGCAAAGTAAATAGCTTACCATAACAAAGACATGTGAAGGCAGCGATCTCTCCAAGAGTTCCGACAGCAGTGGTTGTCTGAATGGCATGTCACCTCTGTCAGAAATGGTGAGTCGAAGACGAGGCAAAGCCACAAGTCCAGAGAGCAGAGGATAAAGGTTGTAATCCAGTCTGTAAACTGACTCAGGCAAGATTCTGAGCTGGAGCTGAAAACATAAAACATTTCAGTTACAGTAAAACCAAAATATTCGTGACTCTTTTTCGGAAAAAAATAAAATAAATAAATAATAAATAAATAAAGAAAATAAAATTAAGTTGACAATTTAGTGCACATGCTGCATAATTGTGCTATTTAACTAATTTATAACTGAAATATGTTAAATTATAAATATGACTGAAAATATGACTTTATATGTAAAATAAAAACGGTCCAATTAGGATAGAACATGTGCAACTCGTGTTTAATTTGTGTTTGCAGCAAGAATGGAGATTAGGATAAAAATATGACATGTCATAAACATCCGAACCCTACCTATGATAAAATTGTGAAACTTGGAGGATATATTAATTATTACAGGAAGTTAGTAACAGTGAAGTTTTTCTAATATAGTATATACGATATGAGTCAATTTTTGTGACACTTCACTTGAGTTCTCTATTTGGAGACTAGTTTCGGGAAATTTTTTCTCCCATATTCATTCCATTTTGACTGCTGCTTGTTGCTGTTGCTACTTGACTGCCCTCTGGTTTCCTTAAGATGAATTTATTGATCAGTTCATTCCTTTTTCTATTGTTTTCTTGGATTCTTTCTAATACCTTTTCACATTCTTTCCTTACTACTACTTTATCTGTTTCTTTCAAATCTTGTATAGTGTTCTCAATATCAACTATATATTCACTAAAAGACAGAATACCTAATACCAACAAATCAGGAATATATCAAATAAAGTGCAAGGATTGCAACCAGGTTTACATCGGAAAGACAAAAAGAAACTTAAAAATCAGGACAAAAGAGCACTTCAGGAACATAAAGAACCATGAAATAGATAAATCGGCAGTTGCAGCCCATTTTTGGATAAAAAACCATGACATTGAACCAGAAGCAAAATTGTTAAAATCTGCAAGAGGACATACTGAATTAATCAACTGGGAAAAAATCTTCATCCTCAAACATCAAGACAAAGCTATGAATTTTGAAATCCCCGCCTCCAATGAACTGATCAATAAATTCATCTTAAGGAAACCAGAGGGCAGTCAAGTAGCAACAGCAACAGCAACAAGCAGCAGTCAAAATGGAATGAATATGGGAGAAAAAATTTCCCGAAACTAGTTTCCAAATAGAGAACTCAAGTGAAGTAAGTGTCACAAAAATTGACTCAATTCTTATATACTATATTGGAGGATATGTTTTCATGTGGTTGATGAGAGCCTCAGATTACCTGTTTGTGTCCAGCAAACATGAATGCATCGCTTGCGTCCATGCTAAGCTCCAACTCCAGTAGCTGCGTTGTGTGATTATGTATGTGATAGGAGACAGCCATGGGGGTGCGCACCCAGCCATGTGCAGGCACGTCCATCTCCACGTAGAGTGGTGCATTCTCTACACGCACTGTAGGCATTGTCACACTACTGCTTGTGACCAGTCCCTTGCTGCCATCCCTAGTCAATCAAAATTAAGATTTATTAATACAAATTCCAGGTCTGTGAGATACTTATGCTTAACTATAATATTAAGGAATTTATTCACTACAATTATTCCAAAATCTAGAACAAATATTTGTCCGCCGGCGTGGTCTTGTGGTTAGCGTCGCTGACTACAGATCCGTCGGCCCGGGTTCGATTCCCGGTACCTCCTCGTATTTTTCTGAGGTAGGGAGGTCTGGTAGGGGTGCACTCAGCCTCGTGATTCAAAAATTGAGGAACTACTTGATAGAGAAGTAGCGGCTCCGGTCAAGAAAACCACCATTAACGGCCGTGGGTGTCGGCATACTGACCACATGCCCCCCAATCCTGCCATCTGCCTATGGGAGATGATGCAGCGGTCGGGTGGTAGGCCAAGTCCCTCCAGGGATGTAGCGTTGCGGAGTTTAGTTTAGTTTTTTATAACAAATATTTAATATTACCTTCTCATATTATATTCAAATAATTAATTATAATGTATTAAATCATTTATTGACATCTACTTCCTTCATTTAAGGAAATAATACTGTAGCTTATCACTAGAGGGAGGATTTACAAGCAAAATAAAACAGTAAAATAAGCAAGTAAATAAGCATGAGAAATGTAACCAATAAGCACCAAAATAAGCAAAAACAAATTACACAAAAATCAAATAAATTATTCGTTTTGTAAATATCTTATCTCATTCACGACTGTTCAGTACATTAGGAAGATCATTCACAGCTTTTCTTGTGTGAAGATGCTGCGTCTGTCAGCAAAGAACAATTTCTATCTAGTCGCAGGCACATGAGAAAAGCAACAGTTTTTCTTCGATGAGAAAAGAGCACACCATTCACAATATACACACGCCCAGTGAAATCCTCTACTAAAATCATCCTGGGCACTTGTATAAGGGAATTCCCAAGTCAGAGTGGTTAAGAGAACATTCTCCTGCCATCTTTTGAAGTTTTTATGTACTTCATGCATGAGAAGAGCCGGTCACATTATGAGTTGGTCAGAGAACTCATATATGGGTTTCTGCTCACGAAGGTTTAAAATTTATTTCACTTGGTTCTAGTGAATACTTAAGACATAATGTACGAGCTACACCTACTCAGCTAAAAATGGAATTCCTTGAAAGTGGAAATATAAAAATTAGGTATTACTGTAATCAGAAATTATTTGTTAGCCACTTGTCTTTTTAGATTCCAGTTACCTTCTCCACTTGAGAGTGTAGACTCCGAGAACTACCCCTGGTTGCTGGCTGTACTCATTCACAGTGACACAGAAGGCATCTGCACCAGTCTCTCCAGTCTTCAGTTTCAAGTCCTTTAGCTGTGACTGCAACTTTGAGTCCACTGACTTCACTTGTGGAGACTGGAACATTGTGAAGGAAAACGCACTATAACGGAATGATGATAATCCACGGAGTTTAGATTTGATTTACTGTATGAGTTGACTATACACACTTTTATGCTTCATTTACCATAATTTTGGTATGATGCGTTTCAAGGAGCTTCCTCCTCATTTTCAAATACAATGTCAACTCATGATTAATGAATAATTCAATTTATTATAGTTGCTTCACTGTGTAAGTTCCAAAAAATCATTATTCATTATTAATAGTTTAGACTTTAAATTTCTCCCTACTGTACAACGACCTGCTGATATCGTATTTATCTGCCAGATAGAGAACTTATCTGGAAGCTGGCCAAAAATTGCGTAATTGCGTGATCTCCTGACCAAATCTGTCTGTGAAGTCAACTCCCAGATAAGCTAGCAGGAGGATGGAGTGGTTGATGATAAACTACCAACTGCCAGTCAGGAGAGCTTGGTGGAAACCTGGCAGCACTCTGAAACTTCCTAGCCAACTGAATTTCAGAATTGATGCTGGAAGATTTAACTTACACAATAATGCCATTTTAGGCTCACATGTGAATGAAATAGAATTGCACAAATCTATTAATGCGCTTGAAAAGATATGTTCTTACAGATGTACATACAAATTTGAGCTGCCGCACCTAGCAGAGGCCTATCGAACCACAACAATACACCTCTTCGCTCAACAAGCTAAGGATCGTTTAACAAAATTTTACTGCGTTCTTCCTGATAGCAGTTGCACGGTGGTATTTCAAGACACCTTCCAGTTACACAATCTGGAAGGTAGTAGTACAGTACCCTAACCTAAGCTTAAGCCTCGAACACCATCTAGTAGAAAACTAGCATATTACTGTATTTACCTGAATATAAGCCACACTTTTTTCATAGATTAAGCTTGGCTCTTTCTTGAACTAATTTTCCTCTCTTCAGAATCTCATGCAATTTTTCAAGCCCTCATTACTCTTTAATGCAATTTAATACTTACCAACTCAACAGTGGAATCTTCTATTCTTAACGGAAAAGGTGAAACACAGTTGACATAAGGCATCACTACAAACGGCTCTTTACAAAATGTCTTTGCTATTGGCTCGAACTTGAGAGAGAAGAATTTGGCTGTGATGTCAAATGGCTTCACAACAGGCACGCTGATCAGCTCGTCCTTCAAGCAAGAGATGTCAACTTTCTGAGCATCTCTCTGCAGTGTCAGCGTGTAAGTCACCTGCAAATCAGTTGTTAAATTATACACTGTTTCTCATTCTTGGTAATAGTGAAGGCTATATTATAAGTGTGTAATCTAAAAGATGTACTGCTTTTAAAATTAGACTAGAACAAGAAATACTAAATTATCGTATTGGTCCGAATATAAGACGACCTCGTATATAAGACGACCCTGAATTTTTTAAGGGTAGTTACGAAAAAATAAATAAAATAGCTTATTAGTACATTTTGCTTCACATAAAATGGAATTTTGAAGTTCATGTCGTAACTTCTTCTCTCACCTTTATTAACGCATTGAGATAATAAAGATGCTTTCTCTTCCACATGGTCCGCCATGATGGTGGTCAAACAAAGCTATACCTAGAGAATAGAGATGCCAAGCAATGCAGTACATGGCAGTACAAGGAGAAGCATGAATTCGGGAACAATAAAGTTTGGTAAAATTCGGTCAAGTTCAATGAATTTCTGCCTGACTTTGACCTTGGGTAGGATGCACGTCATTGCATGGGGATTCCAGCTGCTCAGCTGCATTCATGAATGGAGACTTGTTAAAAGTCTTAGGCTGCACATATAAGACGAGTAGTTTTCATAAGCATATTTTGAGGGAAAAAACATAGTCTTATATTCAGGCCAATAAGGTAGTAGCCAAACCAAGAATTTTAGTCCCCACCATTGTTAAATATAGCATAGCATTACAGTCTTTGGGAATTATGAAGAACTACCTCTTCCCAGTTAAGCTAGCAGGAGGATGAAGTAGCTGACAAACTACCAACTGCCAGTTAGGGAAGTTTGGTGGAAATAAGATGGCAGCACTCCGAAGCTTCGTAGTCACCTGAATTTCAGAACTGAAGCTGGAAGATTTATAAATAAGGTAGTATATGGTCAGTTGTTTAAACTCAAACTTCACTTATTTGTTTCTTTTCAAGAATCATGATTTCAATCAGCCTCCTGATCATCCTCAGCTTGTGTTCGACTTGTGTCGACTCTTGAAAATTAACAAATAAGTGAAGTTTGAGTTTAAACAACCGACCACATACTACCTTACTAATAATACCACTTCACTGTAAAAAATCCCACGTAAAATATTCTGGAAGATTTAACTTACACAACAATGCCGTTTAGGCTCATTTTGAATGAAATTGATTCATGCACTAGAAATGATATGTTCTTATTTAATTAATTGTACTAATACAAATTCAAGTTGTCACACCTAGCGGAGGCCTAATGCCTTACAACAAGCATACCTCTTTGCTCAACAATCTAAGGATCTTTATACGAAATTTTACTACATTCTTCCCGATAGCAGTTCAGCACTGGTATTACAAGATATCTTCCAGGGAAGCTATCTGGAAGTCTTGTATCGGGAGGAATTGTCGGGAGATGGTGTGTTATTCGACTCTCATTTTTTGACAGAAATTAAAGTTAATGTTTTCTGTAACGATTTGATAAGGAATGACCCCATAACAGTATATCTATACAACTCTTTACTGGCTGGTCCAATCATTTATATTTTTAATATCTTTTATGTTTTTATATTTTCTATTGTTTAACATATGAAAGTAGTTACTTACCTTGACAGTAACACTGCGATTGCCAACCCTATGAGCACGAAGCGAGAAACACTTTTCTTTCTTAGAAGCCTTCTCGAGATCGCCAAAAACGATCTGAAGTGGAACTGATACAGGTTCACCAGTCATGTCTTCACACAGTTGTGCTGAAATAATTCAGTATATCATGTAAATTCTTCAAATTAAAAACCTGTAAATGCTATTTTTAAATAAAAAGATTTGTGAACCTGGTAGCAACAGTGGTCTAACCAACACATCTATCAGACAAAGATGTTAAGCTTAAGTTGTTATCTGTTGATGCTTCTAAATTTGAACATACTTTCAAGACTTTTAAAATAGAGCCACAGTTTATTTACTTGTTCAATGTAGCCAGCTGCATGATTGGCAGTAGACCCAGCTCTGCCTGCTGCCACTTTGTTCAGCTGTTTGGTATTAAAAAAAGTTTTTGCCAAGTGATGGTTACCAAATCACACATATCTTTAATACAACAAAATTATGGAATAGAAACAAACAAAGTATTTGTAGTAAGATTGAGATCGGAAATATACACACTAAACTTCACTAAAAGGTATATTTACCCAGGATAATCATTTCAGCGGGTCTTCCCGCCATCATCAGCTGATTCCGACTGGCCCTCTAGCGGCGGGTGAATGAACTTGTCGATCAGGGTTCCTTGTATGCCAACTGAAGTGTCAAAGTTTAATAGATTTTCCCGGTTCTTTTTAATGAATATTTTTTCCCAAACTATAAGTTCTGTAGGCCGCTAGAGGGCCAGTCGGAATCAGCTGATGATGGCGGGAAGACCCGCTGAAATGATCATCCTGGGTAAATATACCTTTTAGTGAAGTTTAGTGTGTATATTTCCGATCTCAATCTTACTACAGATATCAACACTTCACTGTAAATTTCTATCTAATATTTATATTAAACAAAGTATTATTTTTTTAGATTATCTACACAGTAATATTTATTTAAAAAACTGGATAAATTACAAGAAATATGTAGAATATGGCAAAATTTGTGAAGTAAAATTACCACCTTTCTCTATTCTTCCTTCCTA
>CAXKWD010000008.1:159658405-159712739 GCA_964059195.1 Ectobius pallidus
TAAACCATGTTCCCTTTTAACTCTATCATTTGGAATTTTGTCTACCTGTAAATTTATTTGATACTAGCTGAAAAGGCCCGGCGTCGCCCGGGCTTTGTATTTTTTAATTTGAAATTAACTTACGGAGGACTTTCGATTTTGAAACTCTAGGTCCTTATAGCCTATAATATGTATGTAAAACTTGAAATGAAGAAAAAGATTTATCAAACTATTCCATCAGAAAACGCTAGATATAGCTTTTTATGGCTCATAGAGGATGTCGAATGCTGCATTCCGTTGCTTCTACACATCATGCCTGGGAGGGGTTTAAATAAGAAGAAACATAAATTACAGAAGATTGTATTGACTTGACAGAAAATTTTATTTCTCATTCTCATATTACAACCCTTTCGGGGCTGAAATAAAATAGAAATGCAGTATCACTTTCATACTTTCCTCCCCTAAAACCCGGGACATAATATACTGCGAGTATAGGACTCAAAATGTTCCATCCCATGCTTAGGGCCTATGATAAATCTCAACTAATACAAAGCCTACAGCTATGGATAACTGACTATTTACCGACTTCTGATATAACATACTCACACACTTAAGTTGTACCTGCAATACGACCTCTTATTCTACATCAAAATGTGAAGTGAGAAAATATTTCTTATGTCTAGGGTAGAGAAAGTTGTGTGACTGCATCACACTTTGCTTTATTTTCGTGTAATTCATTTTTCAGTAATTATTTTCGCCAATATATTGCATCGATTCAATCATAATTCGGTAAAGTCCAGTTGCCAAGGCCCAATGTTATCAAAGTAAACAATACACGGTTGTCATGTGAACTGAACAGCATTTCTTTTTTTCAGTATAAAATTCTCAGAAATTATATAATTTTCAAGGGAAGGAGTATTTTGTTTGAATTTTAATGTTGACCGCTATACTTTCCGGGCTTAACTGGGTATGTGTGCAAAATTCCGTGTAAATTGGTAAAGAAATGTAGATTTGTATAAGGAACAAACATACCCACAAACACACATTCGACTTTATATAATAGATGTAGTCAGGAACAAAACTGTGATTTTCTTCCAATTTTGCATGAATGTTCCTTGTGGTTATTAAAAACTATGTAAATGTAAGGGTTGTAAGTTTTTTAATTCTATTTCAAGATGGCAGCTGTCATAACTGATGAAGAGCAAATCTTATTTTGGATGTGAGGTCTACAATTTATTCAATGAAGTACTAGTCTTTACTTTTTATTTTTTGATTTTTTAATTGAACTGTGTTTAAACTCCTTTTAGCTGCGAGGCCATTATCAGGAGTTTGGGATCTGTGTCTATACAGTAGGGTAGGCCATGGAACCATTGCTTGCCAATTGTTCCTATTATTGGTGTATTTTTATGGAGTAAATTTCAACCGATATAAATTTAAATGGATATGATACAGGATGAACTGGTGAGGATGATTCATGGTATGTAAATATCAAATTCGGCATTTACCTTTATAACTGGGGAAACCATGAAAAACCCCATGTCAAAATTGGCTGGCCATGGGATTTGAACCTGGGACCTCCCAAATGCGAGTCCAAGATGTTACCATTTCGGCCTCCTTGCTCGGTTCATTCAATCTTATATCCAGCTATAATGAGTAATCATGAAGTAGAGTGTAATAGTGTTTTTGGCGAAAGATAAGATTAAGTCACCCCTTACGCTCCGAACAATGCGTTGCTATTCGCTTGTTATCTCGGCACTCCCGATCGTTCCTTCTCTCCAAACTCCCGATCGTACCAAATACAAGCTACCAACCCTTACACCAAAATGACAACCCTCTAGCTTACTCGGCACTCCCGACCAGACCACAATCACCTCTTCACATAGTCTAGATAATGCATAACACTATCCACATAGTTAAATGCGCGAGCGGAGGCGGCAGCTGAAGCGAAGCGCCCTTGCATTTTCGAATAATGTACGATACACTGTTTGTAGGTTTCGAAAATGTGGCATATTATATCTTCCAGACGTTAGTAAGCCTGTCAACTTTTGTTCAACTTTTGTTTACCGGTATGACGTCACACTACCAACGTCCAATCACGAGTTTCTACTTAATATGAGGACAGAAGAAGTGGTATAAAAGAAAGTGCATCGCGAGGGAGTGGTAAGGGGAACATTCATCCAAGGTGCGACTTAAATTTATTTTTTCCTGTGTTTTTTATTACTGATGTCAGAAAAGATAAGCTGAACAATAATATAGGCCTACTAGTGTCATATGCCTACAATATACTTCTACAAATCTTATTGAGGGTATAAGGTGGTAAAGAAACCCAACATATTAGTACTTACTGGATTCAGCAATGCTAGGTTCATCACCGCTTGTCTGCAAAGTAACAGTTGCAGTAATATTGGTGATTTTCTGGTCCTCCTCGTTTTCCAAGATCATTGTGATAGGGTACCACTCCCCAAGGAGTGCTGGTGACTCCTGAGATATTTCTAAGCTGAGCTTGGAGTCGCGAGAGACTATCTTAGCAGCTGCCATGGGTCTCACATTGTCAAAGTCTGGCATATTCTTTGGTGAAGGCCTACAATACACAATTCACATGCTAGAAAAATTTGCACCATTGCATCAAATCGATGTCAAGTTTTTGGCTTTAGCAAGCCTCACACACAAACACTTTGCCACACTCCTGGGAGCGTACGAATTAGGGGAAAGAGCTTGCAGGCAATCACGCATGGTGAAAAAATGCAGCGTAAAATGCATGCACGTTCTTCCTTGCATGATAGAGTTTCAACAAAAGAGAATGCGTGGAAAATTGTGCACGTAATTGCCAAACATGTGCGAATTCTCTCTCAAAAGAATGGTGCATCGCAGACATGCCAGCTAAGAGCGTGCGGTATTATTTAAAGTTCCGTACAGAGGAGTTGATGTGCTCTTGAAATGTTTTGTTTGTTTGTCTTCTGTCTTTTGATATACAAACGCTACCATATGAAAGAGTGGAATGATGCACCACACGCATTCTTTTGTTTGTCTATTGCCTTGACAAGCACACGTTTTAATGAGCATTTGAGTCTGCACCTGCTTAAACCCAAGCGAAAAAGCTGTGAATATAAACTATCTTGAAGGTCAGCTGTAAATTTTTCTTGCCCCTTTCTTTGGTATTTATTTACTATTTTGGAAGTGAAATGGCATCCAACAGGATGCTAAGTGACAAACAGCTTAACACTGTAAAAGAGTCTGTGTTAAATGAAACATATTAGTGACTGTAGTAGGGGTAAGAAAGAATTTAAACCAGATACTGCTGCTGAGAGCAACAACAACACAAGTGATAGTGACAAGAAAAATACAGGCTCAGCAGTTTCGACTGTATAGACATGATTGATTCAGATCCAGGTGTATCCTCATTTACAAAACTAACCAAGGTCCCCTATTACTATCTCAGTTAAATATAGACACAGATCCAATAGATTACTTTTTACTCTTTATGATTACATCTTGGAATATAGTGGAATATCCCTTATGCCACTATTCAGGTAACTAAGTTCCACAGAAATTTTTCTATCGTCTCCTGCTTCCTCCAGCTGTGAATACCGTATATACCCGAATACTACCCGCACCCAACTTTTTCAAAAAGTAGTTTGAAAAAAAATCTACAGGCCCATATATAAAGTTATTTTGCCAGTTTAATTCTTAATTAAACAGTTATAATTAACGTTTCATATCATAAAATAATTAAATATGATAGGCTAAAAGGCACTTATAAAAATAACGTGCATGGTAACAGCCCGCTGAAATCTCGCCGTCTTATACACGCAGCGTAATACCTCAACAACAACAACACTCTTCATTCTGCGGGAATCACCCTCGAGGACGTGCATCCGACTCGGTCCGACCCAAGGTCAAAGTAGTCCAGAAATTCGCCGAACTCCACCGAACTTTTTCCCGAATTATTGTACTGCAAGTGCACCGTGACTGCACTGTTTGTTTGGCGTCTCTATGCGGACCATGTGCATAAGAAAGCATCTTCTTTGTTTCATTTTCCTTTCATTACAGCTTCGTTACTGTTATACTATAAGCCTACTGTGATGCTCCTACAAAGCATCGTGTTATATTGAGCCAATATAGTACAAAATGTCGAAATTCAGATGAGAGTATTCAGTATTCAAATAATACCCGCACCCCAGCTTTTCGTTCGTGATTTTTTAAAAAAATATGCGGGTAGTATTCGAGTATATACGGTACTATCTTCAGAAGAAGACAAATGTTTGATGTTGTGCAATACTGTATGTCTTTTGGGAAAAATTTAATAATTTACAGGATTTTTAAATTTTAATGAGAATCTGCCACATACAGCCATGAAATTCGCTGCTCGCAAAGGGTTATATATAATTAAGTGGAGGGAAAGGAAATAGACATTAAATCCATGTCTGGGATATTAATACAAGTAAGAAAGCATCTTCTTTGTTTCATTTTCCTTTCATTACAGCTTCGTTACTGTTATACTATAAGCCTACTGTGATGCTCCTACAAAGCATCATGTTATATTGAGCCGATATAGTACAAACCTCCCATGGTCTGCCTTGTCTTCTGAATCAGTTGAGGAATTTGATGTCGTACTGGCATGTTGTCATGGTAGCTCAATGGTAGAGCATCGGCGCATTAAGCCGACGATCCGTGTTCAAATCCCGGTTATGACATAAATATTTTTCAAACTGATTCTTACTTGTATTATATATAAATTACTTATACACAGGGCCGGATTTAAGAGTATGCCGCCTATAGGCTAGAGTCCATTTGCCACCCCCTCTATACTTCATATTTACTTAATACATTTGTTTTATACAACAAAAGAATAGAGTTCATTGGTGTTTCCATCTTTTTTAAACATAAAGTTCATTTAGTTTAGATAACACTGCAATTTTAATGGTTTACATAAATTATGTAATCAAATTAGTTTTCTACTTTTTTTATTTACTTCTTTTAAGATTCTTTAAAAAATGAAATGGGTTTCGAAATTAATATTTTAATTAATTTGTTCTTGGAGATTAGTGATCACTATTTTAAACATATTTATATATTTTAATGCTAATGACTATCTTTTGAGTAATTGAAGAACTGTGTTCAATTTGAATTAAGTTGTTCTAAACGGTGAAATGAAATTACACATAATGTAGTTATTGGTGAACTGGTTTATTTGTTGAAAAATATCATTACGTGCTGAGAATTTGTATTATATTATAGTTGTAGAAAATAGGCTATGTAGAAGGACTAAAATATATTTTTAAGTAACATGTATTCTTAAATTCGTACGGAAAATATTAATAACATCGGAAATACTTCATTTTAACTTTTGAAGAAGTTGCCAAACTGCCGTCCCTGAAAATTTGCCGCTCTAGGCTGCAGCCTACTTAGCCTATTTAGAAATACGGCCCTGCTTATACATACACTCTACCTGAAATGCTGCAACTCAGGATGAGAGCCTTCACTGGACGTTGACTCAGTCCCAGTGCCTGAGAATCGCAGGACTGCAGTTCGCTCCCCTTCAGAGCCCAGTTGCAGAAGAATAGAGCCGATTTGAATCTCTTTGCCGACATCCTGAAGGTCTGGAAGGAACTGGCACACATAGCGACGCACTTCATTGCAACGGAACAGCAGCAGAGGGTTGGCAGCTGTGGGTCCATCCTTCTGTGTGCTCTCACAGACTGCAAACTCTGAGCTGTAGTTTGGGTTGTTCACAGTTACAGACAAGCGAGTAAACTGCAGTGGATATGGACAACAACTCCTGCAGAATAAGGGAAATAGCACAGCTGTAGAATAATTGAGTTTTGAATTTTCACACCAACCTCGCCAAATTAATTTTATGTGAAAATTTCTTTTTCTATTAGTACTGTTATTTTTTTTAAATCTTGCATTTTATGCTTTATGAAAAACAGGTGCCTCTATTCAACTTTAAACAAAAGCACGTGTAAAAATCGACCAACAACGTTAGTAAGTAGAACCTGAAATGTTGCAATCAACCAGTGAACATGTTCGAAACACCGTATCTATCGAAATACAAGCCGCCCCTGAATTTAAGCCTCACCTGCCTTTTTGGCAATAAAGTAAAGGAAAAATAATTAAATTAACCCCAAAGTGAAAAAATAAATTCCCTCATTTCCTTAATATTAAAATAACACATTTCTTAGCTGAAATAGGCCTGAAATAAGAAAAAGAAAGTATCAGCTGACTTAAGTTATGATATTATAATTTTATTTAAAATAATTAAATAAAACTGATGAAAAAGAAAACAGAAAACAGTACTTTACACTTCATATGACTTTCAGTGTTGAATTTCGCACGATTTTCCATTTTTCATAACTGCACTTTCAGTTACCATCAGTTCAAAATTGCCTTTATTCACATTCCCATACGTTACGGCATTTATTTACTTCTGAGCAGCTCATAATGCATACATAATCTGTAATACCGTTATCGAAAATGACAAAATATGCAAAACATCACTTGCTTACGCATCTTCTACAATGCTTCAATTAAAATCTATACATTTTTGATGTTAAATCGATTAATATATAGACAATCCTGGAGATTCAAGATAATCGATAGGTGGTGGTACTTGGAGGAGGGGAGCCAGCTGTGATGGATCAACAGGCTATACTTATTTTATTTATTTGATTATTGTCCTGATTTTTACCATTATTGTCTAAAACTAGTGAACATGTTCAAAATATAAGTTGTAAAGAACAACTGTAGATTAAGGTACCTGATAAAGACTTCTATCTCGATGTGCTCGTCGGCTTTGTACTCGTGTCGTGTGAACCTTGCCTTACTCTCCACACAAGCTGTGAGGTTACTCATGTCCACAGACACTGCTAATGGGTCTGCATTCACTGCTGTCACCCACAGGTCCTTGGCAATTTTCAGTTCCTCTTCACCGATATCCTCTTCTGGATCCGGAACTGCTTTCTGAAAATAATCATACATTTAAATCATCCTATCAAGGGGGTGGGTACAGCTTACCACTTCAGAAAATCGCTTTTTAAAAACATTTTTTTTAACATGCTGCAACTTTTTAAGTTCATTTTAGTGCAAAGATTATTTAAATTTCTGCACTATTTTTGAAAGTATGAATTTAAATGCAAAAGACTCCACTTTCCTTTAAGCCGCTTTCAGCACCTGGGTATATACGGTAATCATTTTGCTGTTAATTAAATGATTTAAGAAGTATCCCGCAACTGAATGAAAAAAGTGAGCGAAGCCAAGTATTGCTCAAGTATTTTACTACTCATGCTAGTATTTGAATACTCACTTTTAACACTTTCATGAGGTTGTTGTATATTTTGGTCTTATCCTGGGCAGAGAGTTGCGAGGATACCCCGAGCGATTCCAGTGAGAGAACAGTGTAGTCCTGTATGTTGGCAGACAGGTAGGCACACTTGAGAGCTTTCGAGAGGATGCTGGTGAGCAGCTGCCACCATTTCTCACAGCGGTAATCCCACAGCATGTGTGTCAACAGTCTACACATTCAGAAACATATGTTATCTCATTATTATTAAAAGGCCGAGTGTAGCCCGGGTTTTGTATTTTGAATGTAATTAAAAATTAAATTATGCAAACTTTTTATTTTCAAGCTCTAAATCCTAATATAGGTATCTAGAGTTTGTACTGTAGTGTTATTAGGGTGCCCCCCCCCCCCACAAAAAAAAAAAATTCAGAGGAACAAGTCTACTCTACTAAAATCTGAGAAAATGAACTTACGTTAAAGCTTTTCCATAATCTCGGGAACTATAATACTCTTCAGCCATCTGAACAACTGAAAAACAAGAGCAGTAAATTAGGCTAAACTAGTAAGCTTTAATTTTGTTCTGGTATTCACTATACAGTAGACACAATTAAGAATCAGAAGCAAACTACAGTGTTATTATCAAGATTGGTATCAGAATAGATTTCTATCATCTTGATTACATCAAATGTGACATCATAGCTATACTGCTATACTGCACATAATATAGACTGCTTCGTTAGTCGGATGGAAATAATATTTTAAAACAAAATATTACACATAAAGAAATACATATATATTTATTATTATTTATTTTCAACACTTCCTACCACTGTAGGCTGCCTAGTGACAAAGTATAATATACAACGTAATCTTATCTATAAATGAATTGTTAAACATAAAGCATTAACATATATAGCAGAAATCTATAGAATTATAAAACACTATGTCAAATTATAACAATGATGCCTATAAATACGCAGTGATCCCTTCAAAGCAAGAAGAACTAAATCCTTCAGCTTCTGCACGTCTAGTTGAAATTGTTTCCAGATGTTAACTACATGACGTGGAATTGTGCCTCGAGCTCCTATTAACATGCCGTATATTTTTATTTCTTTCAGGTGGTACTTTTCCAGGTAGTATGGAATTGTAGGTTCATATATTAGTTGTTTCTCTTTATTGACCTCATCTGGTTGACCTCTGTGTTTTTCAAATCTTATAGTCGGGTCAAGAATGTATCCCTCTAACGAATCTTCAGCGTATACAAGCATGTCAATACGGCGGTGGCTTCCGTTTGTGGCCACACCATGGACCTCCTCGAAGACTTTTAAACCTTTCTCACGTAGGAGGTCTGCAATTTCAGTTCGGATCTGATGATGCCTGGCGTTTCTCAGTAGCTCACCATACGGGCAGGATCCCAGGACATGTGCCAATGTTTCAGTCTCTCTACGGCATCACCGACAGAGGTTATTGTCCAAAGATCTGCCTGGTATTGATCGCACTGCAGAGACGTTTGCTGTCATCTTCAAGGCCTCTCGCCATTCGTTTACAGGAAGGCCCTTATGATTTTTTTATCCAACTATTGGCTGAGGTATATTCATCATATAACTCGACACCCTTCCCTTTTGTTGGCAATTCTGTCCACTTTTTAAATTCTATTTGCCGTAATTGCTGTCTGACTTTCCGTGCGGAGATGGTGTTACTCCGGACATCCAAAACGTCGTTATTAACTGCAACGTTGAGTTTCGTGGTACTGATCTTGCTTTCTTCAGTGAGATTCCGTAATGATGAAATGTACAGATTGTTGGCAAGAAATAAAGTTCTGCAGGAGTTAATATGCTGCAATCTTATCTCCCATGTAGCACGGAAAAGTCCCAATCCTTTCACCTTAGGTGCGCTGTACAACATTGAATCAGGTGTGTCAGATGGCAGTTGTAGGATTTCTTTAGTGGCACTTCTTAGTAATTTGTCGACATCATGAAGAAATTTCGATGAAACATCTTCTACTTTTGATGTCTGGAAAGGGTATATCAAACTAGGAGTAATGGACACATTCAGTATTGATATTTTTTTATCGCATTGCAGTAATGGTAATGATACCAATTTCTCTAGCTTGAAATTCAGCTTTTTAATAATAATACTAGGGTTGAATGTTTGGATATTTCTGAATGTTGTCCCTAGGTAACTGATTTCTTCGCCTTTATTAAGAGACTGGATGGTACAGTCATGAGTAATGCTTAAATTTTTTGCTACTATGTCTCCATTAACAACATTAATGCATGTCGATTTTTCAGGATTGATGGCAAGTCCTATTTCTGAAAATCTTTGCAATGCTAAGTTTGTTAGTTCTATAGCAGCAGTCTCATTTTTCCCAATAATAACGGTGTCATCTGCAAAGCATCTCTTGTAAAGTTCTCTTTCACTAACCAGAGGTGAATACATTCAAACGTTGTCAAATAATCTAATTAAGAATAACTAAGATACATATGACTATATTATATAAATGTAAATTATATTAATGAAAACTGTAATTAAAACTCTATTAAATTATAATAATGAAAATTCAACATGGTAAAGTAAAAGGAATGAGAGAAAAAAATTAAAATAGTAATAATACGAAGAAAGAGAAAAAATAAAGTATAATAAAACAAAAATAAACAAAACAATACAAAAAAGATTTAAAATTTTTAACATGAAAGTAGTATAAATATAAATGTTAATGGTTAGTGGTCAACGAAGTTAATCTTTGGCAGTCTTTTATATTCTCAGGTAAGGAATTCCACATACAAGTTGTCTCGACAGTGAAGGAGGAAGAATAAGATACGTTATTGTGAGGGGGAATAGATAAGACAGAGTCTGATGGTATCTTGTTCCGAGATCGTGATAATCTGATAGATAGTGAAAACGGTAGGCCTAGTAAGAAGGCGTTTTTGTGCAAAGTAGTTTGTAGAGCACTGAAAGAGAATGTAGCTTTCTGTGTTCATGAAGACAAGAATCCACAGAGGGTGAAAGTATATCATACTGACCTACATTACAGACAAAACATGCTTAATTTGATTTTAAATTTACTTACATATTTTGGAAAATTAGTAATCTTTAATAATAGTTAGTAAACTAATGATTTAATCAAATTTTTGTGTGTAAAAAATATTTCCACCTAACATCATAATGGTAGTATGGCAGCAGTTGATGTGAGGTCCACTCCACAATTTATTATTTATTGCAGTGATTTTATTTTATAGATGCTCTACAGCATTAAAACATACTACAGTTAAACCCCCTTTTTACATTCTTGTCATTTACATTTTCGTGCCATTTACATCATTTTCCACTGGTCCCGTCTTTTATCCTATACTGACAATACATAGCGTTCCTGCCATTAACAATTTGCAAACGGTTGTATTTCCTGCCATTTCCTCATTGGCAGCATTGGGTTTCGATGAAGAACTACTTTCACTTAACTACATTTTCCTCTATATTGCCAACTCTTTTAGAGGCGGTGTCAGTTGCTATTTGTGTTAGGCCAGGTGAAATTGGTTTCTTCTGTGCGGGCGAGATTTAATGCATTTTATTAAGTTGCAGTTATTCATATAGCGTATCTCATCATCGTGATTTGAAGCAACACCAGTTTTTTGTGGAATCATGGAGTTGAAGAAAAACAACAGAAAAAGCATTTCTTCACAAGAAATGTAGGAAATTTTACGTCGTACTGATTCACATGTCGGAACACATGTTCATTTGGCAAAAGAGCTTGCACTCTCTGTCTCAACTTTGAATACCATCTATACCTACTGAATAGTCAGAGCAATTATTTATTCATTTAATATACGTGATGATACAAGGAAAATATTATATATTGTGCACCATATTTTAGATAGATTGGCCCGAATATAAGACGATGTTTTTTCCCTGAAAATGTGCTTTTAAAAACTATACTCGTCTTATACGCGCAGCCTAAGACACAACAACTCTCCATTCATGAATGCAGCTGTGCACGTGTATAGCGGGTATCCCCACGCAAATGGCGTGCGTCCGACCCAAGGTCAAAGTCGTGCGGAAATTACCGAATTTTACCGAACTTTATTGTTCCCGAATTCGTGCTTTTCCTTGTGCTGCCATGTACTGCACTGCTCACCATCTCTATTCTGTATGCATAATGCTTTGTTTGACCACCATCATGGCAGCATCTTCATTGTCTCAATGCGTAAATAAAGGCGAGAGAAGAAGTTACGACATGAACTTCAAACTTCTGTTTTATGTGAAGCAAAATGTACTAATAAGCTATTTTATTTATTTTTTCGTAACTACCCTTCAAAAATTCAGGGTCGTCTTATTTTAGGGCCAATACGGTAATGTAAGTGTACATAGGTACCTACGTTTATTTTCATGTATTAAAGTTTGCAACATATATCATTACAACTTTTACACTTCCTGTAATTTACACTTTCCTAACCTTTAAACTTTTCTGCATCAGTCCCTTGAGAAGTGTAAAAAGGGGGTTTTACTGTATCTTGGAAAACACTCATTACTTCGTTAATATTCAATACTTACTAGTAACCGGTTTTCGATAGGACCTCCCTATCATTGTCAGCTACGTCCAACTACCAGCACTCTACAGCATTTTAATTTTAATTTTAAAAATCATAGTTTGGTTAATTCAATTTTTTTAATTTCCCTTTGGATATTGAATTAAATAAGACTCCTGTGTACTACATAAAGGTACTCACTATTATCTATGACTTCTAGTATCTGGCACTACGGAATTATGGTAAGGACAAACAGTAGACACAAGACTCACCTAGATGTCTTCTCATACGTGGACACCGATATGTTTTGAACTGTGTGATTGCATTTCCAAGCAGACTGATTATCACCATCTGGAACACATGCACAAATATGATACTTTTTTGTTCAAATATACTGTATACTACGTTTACATGCAGGATTCAAATTAATCTGAGTCCGTTCCCTGTAATGAGATCGTCATGTAAATGCGGACTCAGTACACAATTAATTTTCAATCCAATACTCGACAAATGGAGAAATGGATCAGATTCAAGTTGTATTCAATTCTGTGTAAACATTAGCGAACTCAATCCTGGTGCCCGTGCATACACCCGCATGGCATTCATCATGTATTCTGTCAGCTGAACATAAATTTAATCAAAAACACTCACTCACACTGTCAACATTAATATTGCTATGTTACTCTTTTATGCCATAATTTGTTTATGGTGACTAGAAATTGTTAATAGAACATACACTTCTTAATATTTTGGATCACGGAATAATCACAGCACTTGTTTACACAGGTTAGCCACACAGATAGCTATACATAACCAAGTTAATCAATAGTATAGTCCACTTTTTCATTGCATGGTCAGGTGGCTTCAAAGGAATAAACCATTAGGTCGGTGTTTCTTTATGTTAATTGATCTGACTAAATAGGTCTTTGCTTTTGCTTTCCAAAACAAGTTTCCTGTATTCTCACTCTCACTCTGTATTCTCACTATTCTCATTCTCTTCTCACTCTTGTCTTCAAAGGTTTTAGATAATTTTAACAAAAAATTATAAAACTTAAATCAGCGTAATTTTTTTTTAATCTCTTCATCCCCATGATTGTAATTATTTACTGTTATAAATTTTTATTCATAAAAAATCACCCACTATTGATCAAAGATTCTTATTCACGCAAACAAGCAAAACAGAACTCAGCCAGGTGGCTGAGATGGTAACGTCTTGGACTCGCAGGTTCCAATCCCGTGGTTGGGCAAATTGACATGGATTTTTTTCATGGTTTCCCCAGTCCTAAAGGCAAATACCAAATTGGATATTTACATACCACGATTAAACTTCACCATTTCATCTTGTAACATATCCATTTAAATTAATATCAGTTGAAAATTACTTTAACAATAGAAGCAACTGACAATCAATAATTCCATGGCCTACCCTACTGTATAGACACAGATCCCAAACTCCTGATATGGCCTCATAGCTAAAAGGAGTATAAATAAAGTTGAAATAAAAACATTAATTAATTATTTAATGTGAATAAAATTGTCCACCTAAACCACAAAATAAATTCAATCCCAAACTTCAAAGTATGTAACGTTTAAAAACAAATTAAAACAAAGTAATGTAAACAGTGGGGCAAATAAACTAAGATAGTTGAAATATAAAAACACCTTGTGCTCCACTTACGTCTGGAATTAGAATCACAGGACTAGTTTCGGGAGTTACCCCATCATCAGCTGTTGGTCTACTGGAGTTGGAGTTTGGCGATCATGGCTGGCAGTCTTGGTATGTTCGGTGCTGCCCTCTTCCTTCCTCATTGTAAGTTTTATGACGTCATCCACTGGCGGTATTTCAAAGTTCATTATGCTGTTGCTATTCTTGGTAATAAATATCTTCTCCCATGTATTTAATTCAGATGGCTTCTTTACGTGTTTTAACAGTTTGATGTCTTTTTTGATGTGGTGGTTTTTTGTCCAGAAATGATGGGCTACCGTTGATTTTTCGGTTTGCATGTATTTTATGTTTCTGAGGTGTTCATTCATCCTGATCTTTAAGCTTCTTTTGGTCTGTCCTATGTAAGTCAAATGACAGTCTTCCATATGATCTTTAAGCTTCTTTTGGTCTGTCCTATGTAAGTCAAATGGCAGTGTTCCATATGGACTTACATAGGACAGACCAAAAGAAGCTTAAAGATATGGAAGACTGCCATTTGACTTACATAGGACAGACCAAAAGAAGCTTAAAGAGCAGGATGAATGAACACCTCAGAAACATAAAATACATGCAAACCGAAAAATCAGCAGTAGCCCATCATTTTTGGACAAAAAACCACCACATCAAAAAAGACATCAAACTGTTAAAACACGTAAAGAAGCCATCTGAATTAAATACATGGGAGAAGATATTTATTACCAAGAATAGCAACAGCATAATGAACTTTGAAATACCGCCAGTGGATGACGTCATAAAACTTACAATGAGGAAGGAAGGGGGCAGCACCGAACATACCAAGACTGCCAGCCATGATCGCCAAACTCAAACTCCAGTAGACCAACAGCTGATGATGGGGTAACTCCCGAAACTAGTCCTGTGATTCTAATTCCAGACATAAGTGGAGCACAAGGTGTTTTTATATTTCAACTATCTTAGTTATAACGTTTACTTTACACTTTGTTTTTAATCTACAGTTATACAATATTGACTACAAGTATACATATCGCTCCTGTGTAATATTTTCATATATCCAATTGCATTTCCCATATCTCGTGGCATTGGTGTGGAATTCAAATATAGTCATAAAATATAAAGTAATAATGTTAAGCAAAAAAACACTGCACACTGCATTAATTTACACATTAAAATGGCAACTGCTGAAAATCTATTTTAAAATATAAATCTTTAAAATGTACTGAATTTATACATCATGTATAATAATTATTAGTTGGTTATCGATAACTATATATCATTAAAACCAATGTCTATTCACTAATTAATTAATTAATTAATTAATTTAAAAAAACCAGCGTAGAATGAAACTTACGGAATGGTTGACTCTATGTTTCTCCAGATACTGTAGTGCCTGGATGCCCTGTCTCTCCTTGTCGGGATCGGGGGGTTCAGCACTTAGCTTCCCTGGCCGCCATGCTCTCTGTCCATAGAACTCCATCTGGTCCCAGCCTGCCAAAGGGTCTGGCTCAGGGTACGTGTTGACCGCCTGTGGAAGGATGAGTTTGTATATCACAACAGCAAAAAAGCTAATTTTTACTCTACTTTCATTACAATCAAGATATTAATCCATCGGCATGATTTTTTTACACATGGCACACCCATAAATACTAACAAGTAGGGTTTGGATGTTTATGACATGTCATATTTTTATCCTGACCTCTGTTCTCGCCGCAAACACATAATACACACGAATTGCATGCTTGTTATCCTAATCGGACCATTTTTATTTTGCACATAAAGTCATATTTTGGTCATTTTTATGGTCTTAATCATATTTTAACCATATTTGTAATGTAGCGTCATATTTCGGTTATAAATTCGGTAAAGGAGCACAATTATACAATGTATATACACTATACGGTTGAGCTAAATTTGAAATTTATTTAACCAATTTAATGTTTATAGGTAAATTAATGTAATTGTTTATATTTTATGGGGACAGGCAAGGTCTATAAAATATTACGAGTATTTGGAGCTGAAGAAGCGAGCAAACAAAGCAAATTCTTTAAAAATAGAAGTGCATTACAAGTAAAACCGTAAAACACCTGTAAAACTGTTAGAAAGTGATTATCTGATTGAATTCATGTGATGTAAGAATTTAGTGTCTTTAAACGTTTTAAATTGGAACATTTATTTTTTTGAAAATACGTATTTTATTAGGTCATATTTAGTCAACTTTAAGGGCATATATGCAGTCATATTTTCGACCTTTTTAGGTCATAAACATCCGAACCCTACTAATAAGTAAGATAACTAGGTGTGACTGTGAATCCCACAGTAATCACGAGATTTTCATATCGATTTACAACTTGAAAATCCATATAAACATTTTGTGTAGCACACCATTTCACAGATAATTTTATTAGTTTTAAAACAATGTAAGGCATGTCATGCCATCTACTGATAGAAATCTAGAACTAAAAGAAGGGTATTGGATGTTCAACCCGCCTGGAAGTCGTAAATCCTATTGTGTTACATACCATTCAGCAATTTCTTTAGCTTTAAAACTGCAACCTACTGACAGAAAGATAGAACTAAAAGGAAAAAGGAATTGATGGCTCAACCCACCTGGCAACCATGTTGGTGTAATTGAACTTTTACTTTGCTCACACCTCAAAGCTGTGATAGTAAGCTAAGGCGTTAAAACACTCTTGGCCTATGAGAGTCTTTTGGTATACAGTGATGTGGAAGAGAAGCAAGGAAAGAAAGAAAGAAAGAAGGAAGGAAACAAATAAATAAATAAATAAAAAGAATGATATAAATAAAAATAAATAAATAAAAAGAAAGAATGAAAGAAAGCAAGAAATACGAAATATGGAAGAAATAAAGGATGTAAAAAAGGAAGAAAAGTGTATGAAATAAATAAATGAAGTACAAATTACTGAAAGAAAGAATTTTAAAAAGTACAGATGGTTGAAAGAAATCTTTTGTTCGGTTGATTAAGAAAATCAAAATTGGTACTTGATAATAACACAAAGGGTATGTACCTTGCACAGTTCTGCGCAGGATTCCTTCCTGTCTGCTGCATGCTGTGCTGCTTGCTGATAGTAAAAACCAGGGTGTTGAGTCTGCAGGGCTGGCAGACCTTGTCTGATTGCTTCATCAAATATATCTCCAAACATACAAAACCTGCAACAACAAAAACACTGTACTGAAACATCTATAGTAAATCACATTAGTAAGAAAATAAACTTATTAGAGAAGTTTTCCAGGCTTGTAGGCCTTGATCCAGTAGGGTTTGGTGTTCCCAACATTTCGCCAGTGATTGCATCCGGTATCCTCAAGAGCCCTCTGTTTACAGCAGTCGGCAGTGAACTGAGCTGGATCTCACTGTCTCTCCTATTTATATCCATGGCGGTGCGCTCTCTGTAGTAAGAACTCGACGCTGATTGACTGGCATGTGGGAAGACTGTTAATAGGCTGTTGGTGATGCAATTTCAGCTGGGCGTTGATTGGCTATTGGTTTTTTTTTATTGTGGTCTTTCTTAGAATGGGGATCCAGACCTTATTGACCTTTTCAGATTCCTCTTTACAATCGAAACTATTGTTGTTTTTGTGAATTTTGATGGCTTCTCATTGTAACCGGGCGTAAAAATGAACTGTAGTGGAGAGAGCATTTGTGTCTTTGTACGATACGTCATGGGCATCCAGGAGGGAATGTTCAGCTACTGAAGACTTCTCTACCTACACAAGACGACTGTGTCGATTATGTTCCTTCAGTCTGGTGGTGATGCTGCATTTGTGGTGCCTAAATATATTTGCCCACAGCTACAAGGGACCCTGTAGACGCCTGCTACTGAATGTGGATGACACTTGTCCTTTACAGATATCGCAGAACACCAAACCACACTGGACCATGGCCTACAAGTACGAAAAACTTCTCTAATGATTTCAACGCCAGCTGTGAAAGCCTAAGCTGTTATATAAAATAAATTTAACTCACATAAGAAAGACACAATCCCTTAGAAAAGAAATGAAGAATAAAGTAACCACTGTTATGTCACTGATCCTATGTCTTGGATTATGTTTTGTCCCTGACTGCAGGCCAGAATTATTATCATTTAAATTATTTAATTTTATGTTCTAACAAACTCGGTTTGTCCACAGAACTTAAATCTCTTTCTTCAATATGAGCCCCTGATTTGTTCTAACAATGATGTCTAGCATAGCAAGAAGCTTGTATAGGTATCAGGAATAGATTTTTTATGGTACATGTTAGTGTGCTAGTCTAAGGGCCTGTATTACCACCTGCCGACAATTCCTCCCGATACGTGACTTCCAGATAGCTTAACTAGAAGATATCTTGTAATACCACCGTGGAACTGCTATCAGGAAGAATGTAGTAAAATTTTGTAAAATGATCCATAGCTCGTTGAGCGAAGAGGTGTGTTTGTTGTAGTTCGTTAGGCCTTCACTAGGGGTGTGGCAGCACAAATTTGTATTTGTACAGTTAAATTACAAAATAACACATCGTTTTAAGTGTATTAATCGAATAGTACAATTCTATTTCATTCATATGTAGGCCTAAAATGATATTATTGTATAAGTTAAATCTTCCAGCATCAGTTCTAAAATTCAAGTGGCCAGGAAGCTTCGGAGTGCTACCATCTTGTTTCCACCAAGCTTCTCTAACTGACAGTTGGTAGTTTATCAGCCACTCCATCCTCCTGCTAGCTTAGCTGGGAATTGACTTCCCAGGCAGATTTTGTCAGGAGATCATAGAATAAAATTCTTGGCCAACTTCCAGATGGGTTCTCTATCTGGCAGATAAATATGATATCAGGTGGTCATTGTACAGGCCCTTAATCAGCCTGTCCTTGTTGATAAAATACTATAACTTAGCTACATAACTAACCGTAAGATAATCTATGAACCTATTTCTTTGTAACTCGCATCTAAGCTCCCATGTACAATTTTCTGTTGTCTATTTTCATTATAACAGACTGCATGAACTCACTGTTTCGACATCCAAGCATGATGCTCGAAAGCAAGATCTCTAGGGCCTATGCGAGTCTTGAAGAGCTCCGTGTGCTTGCGGAAATGAGCAATGGCATCTCGCGGTAGACTCAGTTGGAACATGATCTTGCACAATTTGTAGTTTATATATCCAGCCACTGTCTTCACCTCCATAGCGTTTGTATCCACCATCCGCAGATCCAACAGATTGCTGTATGCCTGCAAGTAGTTCCTGAAATCAAAACAAAATAAGATAAGCTAATAGAATGGATAATTGATTAATTTCATGTTTCAAGTAGTATAATAATAAAGAATAGTGCTAAGAAGCTCTACTCAAGATATACAAGAAGAGAACCCCGTCTATTTTAATCAACTTAAGATCAATTATTGACTAAGATACACATAATGACATGCAACATACTAATCTTATGGACTGACATAATAAACAGTGTTTTAATAAAGTCATCAAATTTAACTGTACAATGATAAGTAGACTTCGGACTTTTAGGTTGCTAAAAATGCTGTTGTAGGCACCTAAAATAGGCTCTAAAAATTGGAAAATAGGTTCTAAAAATAGTAAAATAGTCTCTTATAAAATCGTTAAGTTGCCAATTTTCTGAAATATCTCAATTGCAATGCAGAATATTATATTTATTGAAGTCACCATTAATCAATAATCATTATAAAACACAGATATATGCCTATGGTACACAGAATTATATAGTAGACTTATTACTAGGGCCTGTATTACTACCACAACAGTGAAAACCTAATCCCTGTGCCCAGAAGATACGCACGCTAGCACTCAGAGAATTTTTTTTTTTTAATTGGTTGTGGGAGTTGGGAGAAAAACACTACATTTTCTTAAGAATTCCAAGGAGTTTTTCTACTGAAGACGAAACATTCCTTATTATTTAATCACGTCACAATTGTGACACGTACTGCACATTCCGAGCTAAAAATTTAGTACGGACTGAAAATAAATGCTAGAATTTATAACAAAAAATAACTTATTTTGAACTTTAGAGGAAAAACAAGCAAAACGGCAATACTAGGCTCTAACGTAAAAGTAGGCTGTTTTAGGTCCTATAAAAGTATCAGTTTTAGGCATAGTCACTTATGAAACATGCATATACAAGTTTTCGTCAATATATCACTTAAGGATTAAAATTGGTTTTTACCTAAAATCCGAAGTCTAATGATAAGTTTTAATTAGGTTTTAACAATATATACTCTGAGTATTCTGCTATATTTTAATATACAGTACAAAGAAATTTTTATCAGTTTGTAAATATCGGTTTTATAGCGAACGCTGTTGAAAACAGGGTCTTTAGGAAAATATTTGAGCCTAAGAGAGATGAAAATGAGGACTGGAGAAAACTGCATAATGACAAGCTTCATAACCTGTACTCGTCACCGGATATAGTAAGGGTAATTAAATCATGGATGAAATGGGCTGGACATGTTGCACGCATGGGGGAGGAAAGACATATCACAAAAGTATTTACTGGGAGACCTAAAGGGAAAAGACCACATGGAAGACCTAGATTTAGGTGGGAGGACAATATTAGGATAGATTTAAGGGTAGTAGGATTTGCGAGGGATGATTAGATAGAGTTAGCACAGAATAAGGTTAAATGGCAGGCTCAGGTAAGTGTGACAATGAACCTTCGAGTTCCATAAAATAGATAATATTCCTTTAGCTTGCTGAGGAATTATCTATTGCCATTGAGTAAGTAATTGAGTAAGATAATACAGAAAGTGCAAGTACATACTTGTGAGCAGTGTGGCCATCCTGCTTGAGTTCGTTGAGGAAGCCAATCTTAAACAAGTGGCGCACAAACAAATACTGGTGAGTTGTTTTGTTGAGATGATCTCTGTGAGATTTAACATTCCTTGCTTCATGGTGGTAATAGTTTTGCGCTAGGTCATAAAATGCATTTTCTAACCTGAAACAAAACATTATCATAAAGTACCAGTAAAAAATTGGAATGCTTATGAAGATTCTGTATTGTTCTGCACCTCAATTTCCATGGTCTAAATTATGTAGTTTAAAGAAAAGTATTCATCCAATTATCTGAAATTTCATTTTTTCCCCCTTCCTTTCCTGTTGGTTAAAAGAGATTCTACTGAATGTAGTAACCAGGAAACCTAGGCTACATCCTTATTTAATGGCGCATATTTCATTCTGATTTTGGCGTTTAAAATAGTTTGATTTCGATGAAAATTTAGTGAAAACCTGACAATTTTAGGCATGCTTCATTCTCTGGAAAAGTTAATATTTACAATGAAAATAGTAAATTTATATACTTTCAAATCAATGTGGAAATAACCCCTTTCAAAGCAAGATAGCATGGTTGAATTTATTTATACAGTATTTACTCTTTTTCATCCACATAATGTATGAGAATGGTTTGTATACGTGGTGAACATAAAAGAAATTTATCTAAAAAGAGTCTTTTTACACTGAACACCATCTCTCACTGTATACAATTTAATATTCAATTTATCGCTACACATTACAATATAAAGTATATACAAATGTGATTTCGAACGACACACAAAGAAGCAAAGCAGCCAGGGATTTCCAAGAAAAACTACTGCATTGTGATCTTTAAGTGTGCTGTATTGTATTATAATTTTGTTTTTTACTTCCTCTGCCCGTACCATAGGTACTATAGGTAGAGGAAGTAGTGTTTTCGACCCCCAAATTCGAAGTTGAGTTTTTGACATAAATACACGTTTTGAGGCCCCCTGAATCCAAAAATGCTATTTTTGGAAACATGTCTGTGAACAGGCTAGCTCCAAAACTGAAAATCGTATGAAAACAAAATTTCGTATTTGGGTCAGGTACCTTCTGAAGATGTGAGCAGAGGATTGCGATAAGTTTCTCTTATTTTTAAGGGGACTTTACATTAAGAAATTTTCTTTTTTCGCAATTTTCTCGAAAACGGCTCTAACAATTTTCTTTAAAATTTGCACATGTGTTCCTTTCACTGAGAGCTAAAATTTTTATTTGAAACTTTTTTTCGAAAAAATTCTCTGAAGGGTGGTTACAAGCCACCCACTGTTTGTAGAAAGTTTGTCTTGCGTGATGAACAACTGAATACGCGCTCTTTCACGGCCTCTTATTCTATATAAGAATGTGAAGTGAGAAAGATGTATTGTTGGCCATGCATAGAGTAAAGAAGTATCTGAGGGAAATATTCGATAAATTTCGGAAATTATTCTTTACGGCGGAAAGTTCAATAAACGTTTGCAGTCACTTGTTCTTTTTTTTTTTAAGTTTGTTATATAGCCTGCGCTTTTAGTCTAACTGTTTGTTGCCTGTAATCACTTAGGTTAACAAGGGTACTTATGAATAAATTATTGCTTAAAGTAAAATAGATATATGAACATGCATTCATGAATCATATGAATGGATATGCATATATCTATCTTGAATGTTACTGTACAATAACAGTGGAAGCCCAGTCACAAAAATCACTAATTAGTGTGCCTCACAGTACTGCATATGACATAACTTGTCTGTCAGTGAGGTAGACCATTAGGGCAATCAGTCATAGGAGAGAGGTTTCATTTGGTGCTGTGAAGTGAACTCTGGCTTAGCTCAGTTGGTAGAGCATTGGCACAGATGGCCAAAGTTCCTGGGTTCAAATCCCAGTGTCGGAGGAATTTTTCTCCCAAAATATTATCTTAAAGCAAAAGTTTTCGAAAAATTTGTTTTTCGAAAGAAAAAAAAGAGGCTCTTTGTGTAAATTCCTTTTTTAAAAAACAGATTTTGTGAAAATACTATAATTATAGGATGATTTTATCAATTTTTCAGTACTTCATGGATAAATTTCAGGCGAGTTTGAAAGTTTCACTGCAGAATTTGCATTTTCCAAGCTTAAAATTAATATTTGTTTATTGTTAATAACAAAAGGTGACACCCCTAATCCTTATATACCAAACAGATTAGGGTTTTAAGTGGTTAAAATTCCAAATGGTTGGATCAGGAATCAAACCAGAGACCTCAAGATTAGGCATACATGACGACATCTACCTGTGTGTGTATCCCTGCAGGTGATCTCCATGAGGAAGAACAAACAAGTTCTTGGGATTGAGTTCACAGCTTGTGCACAGCGCTGCAGCTCTTTCTGCTGCCAACATGTCCTCTCCTGTGGGTAGCGGTGCTGTCTGCTGTACCAGGATCACTGCTATGCGAGTGCCTCGTCCTTCTAGAGCAGCTCTGTAATTTAATGTAGGTTCACTCAGCAGGCAGGATACTTTATATGTTCAAAAAAGGCCAGTTGGGCAATTCCTCAGATAAAGACCAATCAGGATTGTTTATCTTAAAAAATGCTTACTATTAATATGAGCAAGCCATTTTACCTGATCAAACGTCAGCTCGTTACTGGACATGTAAGGCACCATCGTGTCGTGATTAATACGTCACACAATAAAAACACATTATTTTATACAACATAAATGTCCGGAAATTGAAATAATATAAATGTACATTGATTAAAGACACAATTTCAATTTGGTGCAAGCCAGTTGGTGTGCTTTTATTCCGTTCTGCTATTAGCTTACCTGAATGAAGTTAACTATACCATATATGCACCACAAGTGGTAATTGTTATTTGTATAATACGTTATATTTTTATTCATGGAATAGTCTTAATAATTCCAACTCGAGTTCATGAGTTTCATCAGACAAATTTGCTCCTGCTGTGCAGTCACGAATCTAGCGATAAACTTGTCAACTCTCGTGGGACTACCTATGAAAAAACCTCACTGCACCATGTGACATACCTGACAGACTGCACTCGAGAAGAACATTCCATGCTTTTCTCATTCCAGAATGGATCATCCCAATCCAACTCATAGAATATCACAACTACAGCTGGCAGTTCATTTAGGTGTTTGTTCATCCAGTTGCGTTTGAGGATGCCTTTTGGAATGTACCAGTCATATGACGATCTCTGTCAAAGAAATAATAATTATTAATACATATCTAGCCTATACATTAAAGCCTGCAAGCTGTGACTGTGCAACATCCAATGCCACCTATTAACAAAAATGTATTCAATTTTATTGTGAATGAATTGAAGATGGCCTTGCTAGGTTGCTATCTTGATTCATTTGTTCATGACTCGCAGAGATCTTATTCTTTTTACATAGGTGGACAGAAGAAGATCAAGAATGCACACTTAAATGGGAAAACATTGAATGATTTGAATGAAACTCGGGCTTGGGAACTAAAATCTGAGGTTTTATCTTCCCCTGGGAGGCGCACTTTAATATGAAATGCACCTTGAAGCCTTAATTATCAATCGTTTTAAATGTTTATGCATGATATGGGTAAGGTCCTGAATCTGTGGTACATTTTAATCGTTTCATTTGGAATCTGTATGACCATATGTAAAATCATAGCTCAGTGTTAAGTTTCAAATCATAATTCAGTGTAAAGTTTAAGGTCAAAATTTCAGTTTAGCATTAAACATAACATAGGCCTAATGACTTTATTGTTAAGTAATTTTATGTCACATTGAATCCACATTAATCTATATTGAATCCACTTTGAATCCACATGAATCCACTAAATGTACTAGACCGGCCTTCAAATGGGCAATGCCATTGCTAGGGAGATGGGGCCCATGGGTCAGGGGGTTTGCAAAGGAGCAAAAAAAGTGATTAAAGACAAGATTTATAGTACTGGTGATGATGTTGAATAACTTTTATCATGTGTCATATTAAAATTTTAAAATCACCGCCAATGAACATTCCTGAATACTTTAACTTAGGTGAAAATTAAAAGTTTTTGAAGTACAGTGAACTCTTGATAATTCGGACCTCAGTATGCCGGACTTTGAATAACTCGGACAGATTCTTGGCGATCCAGACCCAGATCTACAGCCATTCTACGGCCACTTCAGAACAGCAAGAGAAGTAATTATTCAAAAGCAACAGAAACAATGTGTACATAGAAGAACATTTACAGTTTATTTCGCTCACAGTGCCACATCAATCATAATATTGTACTAATAATGTAACAGTGTGTATTTCAAGCTTTGACTAGAAATTTCAATATAGAACTGAAGTATTATTCTTTCTTGTTCCAATTGTAAGTGTTAATATTATGTTCTGCCTCATACGTTTTGTTACTGCAGCTTAAACACGACATTTCATAACTCGGATAGACCCCCATCCATTTTAGTCCGGTTTATCGAGAGTTCACTGTAATAAGTAATTTTTATTTAATAATAATAAAAAACAATCAACCATAACAGACCAGATATTATACTGGTCAACAAGAAAACAGGGACAACGTTTATTGTAGACATTGCAGTACCTAACGACATGAACATCGACAGGAAGCACCATGAAAAGATCTGCAAGTATAAAGAGCTTGCAGAGGAGGTCAAGAGGATCTGGAAGGCTAAGCTAGTACGAATAGTCCCTGTGATCCTGTCGGTCAATGGTCTCGTCCCCTACACACTTCACAAGAGTCTGCAAGAACTGGGTCTTCCACCGAACACCTACAAAAGCATGCAGCATTCTGTCATCCTATCTACATGCAACATTGTGCGATCGTTCCTGTCGCAAGAATGAAGACATTAATTGAACTCTTGTATTACAATTATATGTAAATGTTTTATATTATTGTGAGGCACTTGGTGCATCCCATGCCCTGTTACTACCCATATGTGATGTGGAGAAATGTAATAAATAATAATAATATAATTTTTATTCATCCATTATCTCTATATATATAAAAGGCTTTGTCCTGACTGACTGAATGAATGACTGACTGACTGAATGACAGGAATCAACGTACAGCCTAAACTAAAACAGGTAGAGACTTGGAATTTTGACAGTACCTTCGTTTCATAATGTAGGTGCTCACTAAGAAAGGATTTTGAAAAATTCTGATTCTAAATGCCAAAAATTAAATGTTTTTGAAAATACTTAATCCCTTTTTACATAGAATTATCAATTCCAAATCACAGAATATATTGTTACCAAATGGTATCAGGTGGGCTTGGAAAAAACAATTGAAATGCACTTTTGACAAATAAGAGAAGTGATCAAAATAATTCATGTTATAAATAAATATTACAGAATGAAATCCACTAAAATAATGGAATCACATAACTTTCTCTACCCTGGACATAGAGAAAACAAAACGAGGTATGGTAATGTGTATATTATTATATTATATCGCAGGTTTTTGGAGAGAAAAGTATGAAAGTGATAATACTTTATGGTAACATAAGAGTGGGAAATTTCCCGCCTCGTTATTACAATTTTATGTTACAGGAATTTCTGTTTCTTCTAATTTAAACCTCTACCAGGCTTGCTGTGCACTGTACAAGCGATGGGATGCAAAATTCTAGATCCTCTATGAGCCATAAAAAACTATATCAAGCGTTTTCTGAGGGAATAGTTTGAGTGTAATAAGTCGTTCTTCCTATTTCAAATTATAAATGCCTATATAAGGACCTAGAATTTAAAATTGAAAATCCTTCATAAGCTAATTTCCAATTACAAAGTACAAAACCCGGGCGACGCCGGGTCTTTTAAGCTAGTATCATATAAACATGTACAGGGTAGGTTACAAAATATGTTGGACACATCAGATCTCACATGCTGTATTACTTACTTCTGCATTTATTAGTGTAAATAGGCCCACAGTTGTAAATTTGGGAAGCAATCTATGGACCTCATAACATATGCTGCAACATAACTTACAGTACAGTGAATTCTGTGCAAAGTGCTAAAGAAGACCCAAATAATTACCTTTGGTTTCATTGGAGGAAATTCATGTGCAGGATCTAGGAGCTTAAACTGAACAGGTGCTCTGTATTGTCTTCTACTGTTGCTGAAGGCATCCCAGATAGTTCTGTGTATGGCATTGTTTAGAGTATCAAGGCCTGTGAGTCCAATCAAAGCAAGAGGCTTGCTGCAAAGCTCAGGTGGGAAATCAAACGGATCGCCCATCACAGCCATTGTCATGATTACCTGGCAGGAGAGAGAAAACAGATTAGATTCTATTTAACTTGCAATGGATTTACAAAGAAAATTACTGTACTATATCTGACTTGAGGCTTTCTCAGAACCAGTAATAAGGGATCTACTACATGCCCTTTGATTTTCCAGGCTTGGATAGCCCTACAAGCTCTTGGTGATTTTTTAAGGGAGGGGAAAGTTGTTAAGCTTCAGTGGACAGCTGCTTCAATGGGGGTTGATTTTAACATTTTGACATCAATGCCTTAACTACAATGCCTTTCAGCCATTCCACGGAAAGTGTCCAGAACATAACAGCCTCTTAATATTAATTTAAAATATAACTTATGTCATCATTGAAAAATTATGAAATTAATTTTCAGTACTAGTCTAAGTTACTGAAGAACTAATTCTCAAAATTAATTTCATAATTTTTCAGTGATGACATACATTTTAAATTAATATTAAAAGGTTGTTAAGGTCTGGACACTTCAGGCTCACTTTTCGTGGAATGGCTGCTTTCATCAAATTAAAAATTTAGTATTCCAAGGATGTTGAATAAAAGTGACAGCGGCATCAAGATCACCGGCTTGGGACCCGTGAAGTAGCCTAAACTAATTTCTATTATTGTTTCTCAGGCTTCCAACCGGGTGAGTTGGAGGATCTGTTCCAAGCTTTCGGCATCTATCATCTTCTGGCAGAAGGGAGCTGGATTGGAAAATACTGGGGCCAAATTGTTGAAGAAGCTTTGGAAATCCAAAGCCGAAACTTCAATAGGGATGGCGGTCTACAACTTAGCCAAACCTGGAAGCCAATATTGGCAATCTTACTACCAAATAAAATAGTAGTCTCGAGAAGGACCGATTTCGCATTTCAAATAATCACTCCCCCAAATTCAATTTACCTTCCCAATCAATCAGAGCTTCTCATTTAATTATTTTCCTATTTCCTCCACCCCACTCATTACTCGTTCGGAACTCCTTCAGAATTGCCAGCCATGCTCTGCCATTAGCGACCATGCCCCTCCGAGCCGCAGGGAACAAAAGAGAAACGATCGGTGCTAGGGTAAAATTTCCCATCACAGAAAAGATTCAATGCGAGACATAATAAACCCCATGCTATTCAGTATATATATAACCAGCCATGCTATGCCATTAGCGACCGTGCCCCTCCGAGCCGCGGGGAACAAAAGAGAAACGATCTGTGCTAGGGTAAAATTTCCCGTCGCAGAAAAGATTCAATGTGAGACATAATAAACCCCGCGCTATTCAGTATATTGCTCCTAAACTAATACAAATGTTTCTAACCTAACATAGCCTATCCTGTCACTGACCTAGAATTTGGCTTTCACTACTTCTAGAAGCCTTTGCCTTATTACCCTTCCACACCTTTCGTAAAACATCGTTACATGGCACAAACCCCGCACTATGCAGAATACTGCTGCTAAACTAACATGACTGTTCCTAAACCTAACATAACCTGTCACGGACATAGAATTCTTAATGCAGAGGCTTCTTTACCCTTACATATCTTTCATAAAACATCGCTACAACAGTCGTTATCTGCCGAATTCAATTGGCATGTAATCATGTTCAGGGAAAAATATATATTGCGACTCACCCGAGTCCCCCACCACTACCGCGTGGAAAGTAGGGGTTTTGGGTGGGGAGAAAAATAATTTATTTTTCCTTTCTTCTCTTCTTCTCTTTCTTTCCCGTCTCTTCCTCTCACCTCCTCGACACCCTACCTATCTATCGGAACCTCTAGCTTCTTTCCCGTCTCTTCCTCTCACCTCCTCGTCACCCTACCTATCTATCGGAACCTCTAGCGTTATAGCTAGGAGTCTGAACCCACTACGCCGCGAATGACAGTTGAGCAGTGAAGAAAGATTTCATGTATATATAGGTACTAAGGGTGACTTCATGCATTCGCGAGTGTTAACGCAAGAATCGCTTTTTCAAATTTTGAAATGTTTTGTTTGTTACGAAAAGAGTACTGTTGGTGCAAGGGAATTTTTCTGCATCGATTGAGCCATGTTTTATATCATAACACGGCGTTTTTAAAAATTGGGAAATATTATGTAAATTTCGATTTTTTATATTATCAAATCGGTGTTTAAAGATCGTGAAATGTGATGTTTGGTACAAGGGTATTTTTTTTAATTGTTAGACATTTTCTATAATTCGTGAAATTTTATTTTGTTGTTTTTTATAATGGTAATTGCAATTATTAGAGCAAGCTGCGGGCTTAACACAGAAAGCGGCAGTAGCGGCCGGCATGAGCCATAGCTGCGCGCGGGAAGATGTGCTGTAGGCGGTGAGGGGAAGCGGCCGATGGAAAGGGGAGCAGGGTGAGTCGGAAACTATATCCTTGCCCATGTTCGTAATATTGGCGACATTGTAGACTTTGTCCCACTCGGTACGGCCCGGCTGAGACGGCGGTCACCTTATTCTCAAGTTTAGCAACTCGTTCTAGCATATCCTGTCTTTCCTATAAATGAAACATTCCCATTTTCCATTCCAGCTCACTCCTCCCAGAAGATGGCAGCGGAGATAGCTGCAACACCCCAATATATTCTCGACACAGGGAAAGTCTCAAGTCACATATCAACTAAATTACACTAAACTGAAATATTACTTAGCATACTAGAGTATACTGTTACACTAATGCTGTGGCACTTATAACGTTATATAATTATACCCACCTGTTTATAGGTTTCTGGGAATTAGTAAAACCAAACGTTCCATAAAATTAATTTTCCTTGACAGGTTACACCTGCTGAGGATCACTCTTAATACATTTTTGTGCTTCCTCGTAACATTCTAGTAGTATTATGACGCTCAACATAAATATTCCACTTCGAATGTTTCTAACAATAAATTAATTATGAATGTATTGGTTTATTTAGTAATGCATTTTAGTGTAAGTTATCTAACTTTGCTAACCTAACACATCTCCTCCTGCCATATTGCCACTGCAGTGGATGATCACACCAGACGACCAATCAGCAATCAGGATGTCGAAGGTGAATGTTTTCCACCAATGCCTTGCGAACGGGACCAGGCTTCCAATAGAAGAAAACAAAAAAGAAACAAACCTGCTAAGATTAAATTTTAAAAAATGTAAATTTAACTCCTAATTATCCGCAATATACCTAACATAAGCTGAAGCGAAGATCATAGTATTTAATGTAAATATATCTATGTCAAATCAGTCTGACTAAATGACCGGACAAAAAGAACATTTGGCAATTCAAATTTTGTATTCGTTTGTTTCCATTCTAATTCTATTGCAATATGGCTTCCTTAGTAGCTGATTACAGCTCTTCTGGGGAAAGTGAGGACGATTTAGACTCAGACAGTTCACCTGAAACGTAAGTTACTTCAGGATATTGCATTTCTCCGCAAGACCAATAATACTGATGTTAAAATATGTCTTTGATCATGACAGCGGCTTCGTTTTCGTCTGTCATTCCAGCTTCTTATGACACAGACATAGCTAATTATTTCATTATGAAAAGGATTTAACTCAAATATCAGTCTTGTTCATCACTTGATGACACAGTGCAGCAGAGATGTTTACACCTTTCCTACAATTACATCAAAGAAGGGCATTGCTTACATACCTGTCATTTTAACCTAACCTAGCCTATGACCGAGAACTACCTGGCTTGCGTTTTCCTTGCAGGGTATGAAACTAAATTTATTTCCCATGCATTAATACTCCGCTAATGTAGCGCCCGTTCTTATTTCTTTATTTCCAGATACCTGGACTTTTACAAGTTTGGATTTTAGGTTAACCTAGCCTATTTCGAGAATGACCAGCTCATGAACTAACCTTCATAGAAGGCAAGGCTGTACTTAATTTATGTGTAAATGTTGCCTACAGTATCCACTGTTGTTTAATGCTACCCATGCATACTGTACCCTACCATAAAATTTATTACCGTATCACTGTGTTGCCAAAAATCCCTAAGTTACACATTTTGTATGTTGAATAAGCCCAGATACCTGTACTTAGCCCCAGATTAATTTACCTATGAATTAAATCACCAGCACTATTGTATAAAATAGAATTAAGTTAATGTTGGAGTATATAAATTTTAAACTGGAAAATGTAGGTCTGTGTTCTGTTTATTGTTTATTTAATTTGATGTACCGATAGCGAACTCTGAAATCTCAGACTGGTGTAAATTTATTAAACTATTCCTACTTCATACCACTTTGTTGACTGGCCGTAAGAAGATAATAAACATTTGTTATATTTTTAATAAAACCAGCCTTTGATAGTACTATTCAGAACTTCTGATCACTGATCATGAGATGCCCTGTCCGATTCCCTGAAGAGCGGATAAAAATCACTCTCTGACTTGGCTAAATTAATGTCAATGCCAATCCCTGCTTCCCATGGGGAGTTCTCCTGGCCACCATAGTTCGTATTAAGTATTTAGAATTTAGGTTTAGCTAAGTAATCATCCCATCATCTATCTCGTTATGCAGCAGACTTTCTTACGGCAAGTAGACAAATGGAACTGTAGCCTACTTGTATTTAGGCATGCTAACATCTGTAATATTTCAAACTGAATCATAGCCTATTTTCGTTTTACAAACTATTACAGTAGCGCTAGTAAAGAAAGCAAAATACTAGCCTACATGAGATTTTTATAGAAATAAATCAAATTTTATGTTATGTGTTAATACCTGATCCTGTTACTCTTTCTTGTTGAACATCTGTCAGAAAGGATTAATGTTTCTTCATATTAAGAGTACAAAATGAAATGTTATAGGTTGGACAGTACCAGTAATAATGAAGAAAATGGAATCTCAGCACATAAACTGCCTCGCCCAGAATTTGGAACATCTGGTGGTACTGCAGTCAAGAACTCTGTTTTTTCAAACCCCTTCGTTGAGGCAGAAAATGCAAAGAAGGCTATTCTTGAGAAACATGTAAAAATGACACCAACTACAGATGAAGTTAAGATGATAAATGGCAAAAAAATATGTTGGAATTTTAGAAAAGGTCGTTGTAGATTTGGACATAACTGTAAATTTGCACATGACTCTGATTTGCAACGAACAGAGACAGATTCACAGGAAAATGGTGAGAAAGTGCCTTTGGGGAACCAGACAACAGCAGTCGGAGATGAAGATCCAGAGATTGATAGCGAGAATGCAAAAACTCCAGTTGCTAAGAAGAAAAGGCCAGGTCTGACACAAGGTCTTGTTCCAGGCAAGAAAGTGATGAAAATGTACAAGAAGCAGACTGTCCAACCATTTGCCTCGACCAAAGCTAATAGATAGTAATGTTAGTACTGTCTCGATGCCTAAAGGTTTTCATGTTCTTTTTTTCAGCTGTCTGCTTTTGCAAACAGGATTGTATTTAATGTATAAATTAGAGTTATTGCTATCCAGACTTTAAAAGAAGTTACTGAATTAGATACCTTAAGTTAAGTGACCTTTGTAGATTTAGTGAAGAGTTTATCTATTATGAGTTATGATATATTAATTAACCAAGGCTGGGTGACTGGTGAACCAGACTAAAGCCATTATTAAATGAAGTCTCAGTATCATCAACAAGTGTTCATCAATTTGCTATGCTTTTTAATATCGGGTAATAAAAATTTGTCTCATACAACTTTTTAAGTTTAGCAAGATGTTATGCATTTTTAATTAAAATTTATCTGACACGACATGGCTGGAGGAAATTATATTTAGACTGTACGAATGTTCATTTTGAACCATTTAAATTCAGTTCAAAGAATTGAAAATTGACTTCTTCATGTCATCCAATATCTCAGTTCTTCTTCTACCAAGTTTTTTCTTTTAGTTCTCTTCAATTATGTCCAGCAGAATTCCTCTTCGTCCTACAATGTGTCTTAACCAGTTAGATTTTCTTTTCCTTCAACTTCCAAAATACATCTCTTTTCATCCACTCTTGAAACATCTTCATTCATTATTCTGTCCGTCCACTGAATCTTCTCCATTTTCCTCCAATAGGCTATGTCATTCCAAAGTGCTTTAAATATTTCCTTTCCATTTTCCTCAGCTTCCTTGTTTCGGCTCCATAGCATTTCATAAGTTTGTTTTCCAGTCAACATAGCCCTCTTTTGTTGAAAGCTGTTAACAAAAGAGTAACTTATGTTACTATTTTCTTTAAACATTGTTGATGAAACTGGGCATAAAATTTACTGTCCAAAAAATGTTAAACATATAAAAGCTAAAAGCATTATTTTCCCAGTCGTATTTTGACCACATATCATAATTGCATAGTTAGAAAATGTCCATTTGGCCTACATTAATCTTCACTGCAACTTCTCCACAAAAGCTAGATTCATAACAAGTCTTGAGAAGATTTTTACAACAGTTTCTTGTCAGATACTAGCACTCAAACAATACTGGTGTATCTCGCAACTAATCTCTCATTATTTCTAATATTAAGTATTTATATAGCATGTACAAAATACACATACACCATTTCATTTATTTATCTTCAGTACACACAAATGACTCGAGTTACTGATGGGATAGTTTGAAGGTGTGAATGAGACATATCTTGACTCATTTGCAACTGGAAAAGCAACAAAAGATTTTCTGATGAAGAACTATATACTAGCCTTGCATTCTTTTTTAAAGCAAACCTGTAAAGCGCTTTACGAGTGCTGCAGTATCGCTTTACAACCGCTGCAGACAAAAAAGAACAGCAAAATCGATCAGCTGAGAGCTTGCTCAATGAAATCGGCACCGTGTACTGCCCTCCAACATGGTTAAGACACGTTCAAATAAGTTATACGGGGATGGAAATAATAATTATTGTACAATATGATATACAGGTAAAATCAAATGGTACCAACTGTTCTGAGGAAGGTGTTCGTACTCAGGAATTTGAACAACAATGTTAAACTTATGAAGGAAATTTTCGATGATCATCTACGCCGCCATGACAAAACCTTGCAGCAGTCGTACAAGGATTTGAGTTCGCTGCACAGGCAGTAGAGTGCGGGTAAAGCGAACCTGCAGCAAAATGTAAAAAAGAACCGTTTTGATGCAGCAATGGTAAAGCGCTTTAGCTTTGCTTTAAAAAAGAACGCACTGAAGTACAGTGGTATTAATCAGAGGCGACGACAGTCCAAGCATGGATGCGCAGTAGATGCAGACGAGTCCAATAAATATTTGTACTGTGCATGGAGGACTGTATGTGTCAGTTGTCGCTTCCAGCGCGGTAAGACCATGTAATGTAGTTAAGAAACAAAAGGCCTTGTTACAATCGCTTCTCCTCTTGCTAATTCAACATTCTTACCCCTCCCCATGCGATATTTCCCTTCATGTGCATCTGGCTCTCGCCTCTGATTAATACCACTGTAAATTACCTTGTAAACTCCATCATTAATCTTTTGTTTTTTTTCAATAGGAATGTTTTAAGGAACTTTCTGTTAAGGTACTCATCCTTAATTTTACTTAAATAGCATGTAGTTTGGAGTTGCGCAAGAAATGTTTATTTTCTTAATCCTGCAACTTAAATCTAGCACAAGTTTTAAGTAACATGGACTTTCAAAAGTTGCTCGAATAAACAGTTAATGTTCCCAACAGCAAAAGGGATAATCATAGTAATATATAGTGGAAGAAGTTGTGCATGTAAGATGTTGAGTTAACTCCTGGCATAAAAACTTAATAATGCAGCATTTCTTCAGGTGTATCAATTTTGAAATTGAGTAACATGAAAACCATAAAGTCTCATGCCATTTAAGTTTCATTGTGGACGAGAACCTTCAGAAGAGCCTTGGGATTCTAAAACCATTTATACAATGCGGATTTAAACAGAAAGTCCAATTTTCACAGACTGGCTTTGCAACAATTAAATTTGGCTTTCGCTGTCAGAATCTTGAATAACAGATATATTTTCCAGAATATAGGCCGTATTCAGTGGTCTAATATTTCCCCAGTTGTGGGGAACGTCTTTGATAGCTTCCCTTCATTTCTAAGTCTGAAAGAAAGATTGGTGCCTGTATCAATAGGACTTGTTTATATTTTCGGTGACTAAATAATTATAATTAATTTATTGGAAAGCTGGTTGTAAATGATAAAGCAATGGTAAGATCTGAGAGATGCTTCAGGAAAATAAGTACTGTTAAATATAAAAACACCTTTGTACAAGCTTCAAGTAAAATTTAATACAAGTCGGATTAGCATTCCATCCTACTTGCAGTTGTTCTTTTTTGGCTTGGCTACTGTGTTTATCGTGTCAATGGGAGCATTTTACTATATCCTTTCCAAGTTCTTAATGCTGGGAGCCATGTCTTTGGTAGCTTCAGGCCTTCCTTTGTGTTGAAATAAATTGTTTGGCTTTTTAAAACATCCATAGATTCTCATTGAGACAGACATGATAATGTGAAGGTCCCCACAGCTGGAAACAAAACATTTGGAAATCAATTATCAATCAATGAATATGGCCTTATTCCGGAAAAGATGTCTATTATTCAGTTTTCCCCCTCCTCTTATATAAGCCAAGGGCAGATGTCCAAAACGTCACCTTAATAACAATACCCGGAACACTAAGATAAATTTGACTGTTATGACTTGATTAATCCTGTCACCAAATCTTAACTTGGAATGGCATTCACTTCGCTATTTAATTGGGTCAAGTAGTATGACAGCTGCAATAAAATTAGTGACTCATGAAACTGCCACATGAGTTCCATACTGTTCATACATATCTTTTCTTAAGTCGAAGGCGAGTAAGTTGTAACATAAGGCGTGGAAAACTGAGTTCTGGGTTGGATCTGCAACCTCCCAAATAAGAAAAAGCGATATAATTAACAGTAATCATGATGAGACATAGGATTCTCTGTGAAAATTGGGCTAGGAAAAGACATTTAAATACTAGTCAGTTAATTTATCGTCTCTGATCTAGAGATAGAAACCTTGAAACCTAGAATTAGTCTACACACTAACACTATGAATAATAAAATAAATTAAAATGAAGTAATATAGACAGTAGACCACACTGAATCATTGGAATTAGTCGAAATGATAAAAACACTTGCTCCACTTACGTTACTTTATGAAATAGGACTAGTTTCGGGAGGTTTCCTCCCATCCTCAGCTAGTGTTTTGGCGATCATGGTTGGTAGTAGGTACATATTGTAGTCTGCTTGGTGCATCCCTCCTTTTCCTGGTTGTGAGTTTTATGACGCCATCTACTGGTGGAATTTCCAAGTTTATGACACTATCTTCGTTCTTGATTATAAAAATGCATGGGAAAAGTTTTTATCATCAAGAATGAAGACAGTGTAATGAACTTTGAAATTTCACCAGTAGATGACGTCATCAAACTCACACCCAAGTGAGGGAAAGCAGGACCAAGCAGACTACATATACTACCAGCCATGATCGCCAAAACACCCGAAATTAGTTATAAAGCGACTTAAGTGGAGCAAAAGTGTTTTTAACATTTTGACTATTTCTAGTGACTATGAATAATATTTAATAGAGTTCAAAGAACATTTCATTCACTACTATCTCTAACAAATTTTCTTCTTATCTACACCAAGTTAATGGTTTTCTGGATGCTCCTTGTTAGATTGACTTCATAGGTACTACAGTTCTGAATTTCTCTTACAAAGGAAAAAGAAATATGTAGATTAACAATTTAGCCTCTTTACAAAAGCAATTGTTACCTGATAAAAAAATACCTTACATCGAAAAATCAGATTTAAACATTCAGTCTTTATAATGTCTATACCAGAAGTTCTTAATTGCTATTTGTACAATGTATGCTTTAATAGTATGTTATGCAACAAGTCTATAATGGCATTTATTGAGATACAAGTATGTTTCTGAAACAAGTAACGCAAGGTTCATAATTTTCATATGAGTATCTTCATTACCATTATAGGCAATTTGCATACGCTTGTTTTTGTTCGACCATAGTGAGTCTAAATGTTAAAATTTTGAGATTTTATTCACTTGAACAAACGGCAATGAGCCCGCCATGACCTTTGCATGAGATGGTTGTTGCACTTCTTGTCTTCTACAAGAGATGGGAGCTGATATCGTCAGTCAAATATAAGCTTCTTTTTAGTAATTTTCTTGAACCCAACAGATTTTGAAACACGAAATAAATTCATGTTAGTATGATATTAAAATTAACACGAACAGAATTGATTTTACTTTAAATCTGTCTGTCTGGAACCCTAAGGCCCTAAGTTGAGGCGAAGGGTCTCGAAGTGGAGGTTTCGTTCTGCTTATTTTCCGAGAGAGGGCAGAGCGACAGGTGGTAAGCCCATCACCTCTCAACCCCCCTCAGGAAACTAAGGTATTACTGGGACGTGAAAGGGCCGAGACATTTAGGTCCAGAGGCTCTAATTTAGGCTTGTTGTTCTTTTACGTGCTGTAAATCTACGACATGGGCCCCCAGCTTAAAGTCCCTCCCGGAGGACTCCGTGCTCAGGATTTTTACGTCCTGAAAAACCCATCGACCGCAGCCGGGTTTGATCTCGCAACCTTCGAATCTAGAGGTGGGCATGGTACCTCTAGACCACTGCGGCTGACTTATTTTTATTATAGTTTTCAGCTGATAACTCTCAAGGTCTTAAGATCATTCTATGTTTGATAATAAGTAGGGATGGGTCCTCGATACTCTCGATACTTGCATGGTATCAGCATCGAACGATACTTCAGAAAACTCGCTCGATACTTTTCGATACTTTTGTAATTCTGCAATTAAGTGAGAATACTAGTAATTTTAACAAAAAATTGTAAGTGTACTGTTTAAAAAACTAAATTTAGTTTTAATGTAGAGTTTAAAAATAATTATAGGCTACTGATGATATTAAATTTTGTCTCATTAAATATGCAGAGTTAATTAATTTAGTGGTATTACACAGTTCTCTCAAATTTTAATTTTTAATGTACCTATTTATTGAGACTGGAAATGTTGAAGGTATCGAGTATCGAGGAAAAAATCATGTATCGAGTATCGAGAAAATCTGGTATCGACCCATCCCTAATAACAACATATCACACTGTTATAATGGAAGTCTGTATCGATATGGAAATCATCACGATTATAAGATATCATTATACTGTTATGGAGATTATTATCATTATGTTATGTCACACGTAATAAGCGTATTACAATATGGTCGAACAACAACAAAAAACATTTTTTCTCTCTTCAGTGTGAATGTTATCTTCTTAATATGAAGCAGGCTGACTGAAAAAAAAAATTATTGGTAGTTTCTCATTAAAACTGTTACCTACAACTTGTTTTCACATAACCTAAAGTTTTACTTTTAGAGAAGTTTGTAACCAATGTGTTATTAAAATTGTGTTATATCTGGTAGCAAGTTCATAGCTTTTTATACTTTTAAGAGAAATTAGCTAGTTTCAGTATTGTTAATTACTATTAACATTAATATTTAGAGATAATATACACTGTGTGATTTAAAACATGTTTTTAATCTACTTCATTTACTTTTTCTCCTCAAGAGCGCTTTAGCTTTAGATTCAGAACATCATCAATTGAAGCGTTTAGTTTTATAAGGGTCTAAGTGCCAAAATCATGATTGTGTAGAAAACAAGACATACTGCCATAGAAAGACGTGCTGGAGATAGACCCAGCGCTATATCTTGAAATTTATTGCTATTAACTACTTTTCCTGGACCTTGGACCCTTCTGAAATGCATTGGTCTGGGTACATAGATCCATTTAAAATGATCAGCTGAAAAATCATGATTTTGGCACTTAGACCTTTATATGCCTTTATAAAAGTAAATGCTTCAATTGTGGACTGATTCAGATTCATCACATTGTCACGACAATAGCAGAAAACGACAGTTGAAGCAGCAACATAATGAATTTTAATTAGTTTACAACAATGTTGCTCTGAGGTAAAATAAAATTACCAGACGTCCCATTTCCTGGGGACCGTCCTCAGAATTATATTTCTTTCCCTAGATTTACAATTCATTTCAACCATGAATCTTAGAAAATAATTTTGAAACCGATGACAATATTGTTGTTTTCGGAGATGAACTCTATTGCCTTTCAAACTAATAAAAAGATGAAATGAGATTTCTTCGACCATTGGTATATATATATATATATATATAATGTCTGGCCTTTCATTTTTCTCACAGCCTCTTTAATTAGTTCAGTGGTATATTACAAGTCAAACATTAAAAACCAAAAAGTATTCTAAACAAATGTGCAAGGAATCAATTTAATTTATTACTTGAACCAAAAAATGTTACAATTGCTGGAGCTAAGCACTGTTCAAGTTTTGGCCCAAGACTATTCAATTCATTTATTACCAACCATCCTGATCTAAATAGCTTAAACAACAAACAATTTAGGTCTAAAATTAGAAAATTTATATAATTATTACTTCTGTTATCGACTATTACTGTTATAACATTTTTCATATTAAACTTTAAAATTTGGATAGAACTTAATTTCTTTGTTTTTACTAAAATTTGAACAAATAAATTGTTATGTATTATTGTTGTATTGCTTCGTACCTTTGTATTGTAAATAGAACATGTTCTAACCTTTCATACATAACATTTTGTCATACTTCTCCAAATTATGCATTTTTTTAAAGTAATTGTTTAGTATAAGTATTTCTAATATATAACTGAACCACCCCCGAACACAAGCTCTGCTTCTTCGGGGGGCGTATCAACTTTTGTATATATTTTTCGTGTACTTTGGAGTAATAAATTGTAATTGTAATTGTAATTGTAATTAGTAATTTACACTCTGTTGTAAGTAATGAATAGTGATTTTCATTTCATATTCCAGTATGTAAGGAGAAACTGGAAGATGTACTGTTTCAGCAGACTTACTAATAATTATTTTTTTTTTTACTAAAGACACAAACTTCTGCAAAATTGTAGAAGTGGAGCGCACATAAGCTGCCCATTCCTAACAGAAGTTACTTCCATAAAATTAAGTTTTCCTGAATTCATTGAAAAAAATCTGGTAACCTCAAACTAAAAGCAAAAGCGCTCAGGGAGAAAAGTGAAATAGGTTAAAAATATGTTTTAATTAATAACTTTAATTGCAACGTCCCTCACAGAAATATGTAACAGTAGTAAATTGTGTGGTTTAAGCTATATTGTCACAACTTTCAACTAAGTTAATTATATAAAGTTATGTTTTACAATAAAAATAAATATGGAACAAATGCTATTTTATGACCATTCCACTAAAAACATTGTGAAATATATGCACAAGCAAAGGTCTTTATTCCTCTGCAGGCCAACTGGGGTACATTTCAAACTGTTGAGGCTTATTTTCTGTAACACTTGAGCAAGTAATTTCATCTGTGTTATTACTGATTGTTTTACTGTCCGCCAACAGAGAGTAAGACTGTGGCAGGAATGTGTGGACTGGACAGAGGACGTGCGCGATAGAGAAAACATGCTACAGAATAATCATTCAAAAAACATGCATCCTGCTGCATGTGGAACTTTCAGTGTGACACCAGATGTTTTTGAATGGGCTGTAAACTGAAATCCGTGAGCTGAGCTGTCCCGTGTACCATAAACAGATTAGGCGTTATGGACCCCTGTAAAAACAGGAATTTCTGCCCCTCATTCCCTGGAGACTTCCTTTGTTGTGGGGGACAGTAGTAACTATGTATACAATTCCTTTTATATAATAGCAAAGTAAAGTAAAGTATTCCCTATTACAGGCCATGGAGGCCCAGAGGGTTCCAGGAGGTGGAGGCTCCCAGATTTTTAGACATCGGCACATGAAGGTGGTAGGGTTGTCAGCCTTACGCACCGGCCGCCTTTACCCCCAGGATTGCTCCTGGTACTCATTTCTGTTAGAGGCTGAGTCGACCCCAGGGCCATAGTGCCACCAGAAGGATTAGGCCAATTGAAAAATTCCAATGACCTCATCGGGGATCGAACCCGCGACCTTCCGGTTTGCAGCGCAGCACCTCAACCACTACGCTACGGCGTACCCCCTTTATATAGTAGCATTATTTTTAATTTTCAGATCTCTGCCATAGTGAGGAAGTATTGTGTTCGACCGTGAAATTCAATTTTGAATACTCAGCAAATGTTTTGAATTCATGTATTTGTTATTGTTGTTGCATTATGCAGTTTTAGGAAATAACCCCCTTCAGATTGATTTTAAATAAATTTACACGTTAAAAAAAAAGCCACCTGACTGTTAAATAGGTTGGCTAGCAGAGATTTAAATGTCAGTAACACAAAAATACAAATTAGGGCCGACGAGGCTGCGGCCTTCATAGCCTAGGTGTAAATCTGGGCCTGGATATTGCTTTGCATGATTGGCAACACCTAGCAGAATAAATGTCACAAAACATCATTTGTTCCAATATTTCTTGTGTTGAATTTTCATTTTTAATACATAGGAGTGTTTTGCAATTTCTAGAGTGTCCTAATGAGAGTGGCAGTAATAACATGAGTGTGGAAGCCTAAATTAAACTTGGTCTAAACAGGCAGCTGCAGGCAGTTTGTCCTTCATAAAAAATAATTAAACACCCCTCAAAAATGTTATCTTGTACAAAAAAAATATTAGAAAAGTATTTTTGATCGAAAAGAAGATTAATCTTTATGTAATTACTTGTTCCTAAAAGGCTCACGCTATACGAAGGAAAATGGTGTGCGCCAATCCCTGCCGACTCTTTGTGCACTGATGCCACACTTGCCAGAAGAAAGAAAGAGAGCGTAGATTTCTGGCAGCTACTCCCGGTAGGTGCGTGATTGGTCAAAAATGTTACTTATTATTCACAACCTCATAATTCAACAACCACCTGTCATAAAAACATGGTTTTTGTACAGCTGACTTCAGAAACGTTTCTTCTTTCTCATGGTACACTTGAAAATTTTGGTCTGTGTATAGTTTTTTGCCTCGCAACTGAAATTGCACAACGTAACGCTTCTGTTAGGTGTGGAGTTATCTGAACTGGGCAACGTTGCCTCCCTATCATTTGCTACTCGCACAGACGGGTCCCGTTAAAGCTCCACCCAATTTTCCTTCGTATAGCGTGAGCTGTATAATACTGTATAAAATTCATATGCTCGCCTAGTGAAAAGGATTGTATGTGTTAAAAATACCACTATGTTGTTATAAACTTTAAAAACATGCCTACAGACTTGTTTAAATTTTGGGGGTTATATAATTTCTTTCTTTACTGAAATGTCTTTGGACATTTACTGACCTAAAATAGTTGTGACTTTACGTTGATTTGCTTGAAATAAAAGTTCTAATTCTGTTTTAAAACTCCAAATTAAAGTCTAAAATCTTTTAATTATACAAATGAATTGTATGTTTTATGATGAATAAAATTATTTACTGCACTTCTTTCTTTTTATCCTTGTTTTAATTTCCTACTGGCTTTCCTTCTGTTTCACATGATTAGAGGGACCTGTTTTTCTCAAAGTGCAAAATGCAGAATTTTTTGGCTCAAAAGTAACGTATTTAGCTATCACCTTTAGCATGATGGAAATCACCTTTCGGCAAAATCATGAAATGATTGTCAAAATTATGTGAATTGCACTGAAAGGTGGAACATATTGAAGGTGGCAACCTCTGAAATTGATGATAAAAAATGAAGGTTGATATTTCAATTGATTTCACAACCTACTGATATATACACTGGAAACAAAGAGTTCATTTGTATTTTACAAATGAAGCCATGATAATTAATTAAAATAAATGTTTGCTGAAGCTTTACTTTTTAAAAATCCTAATAAAAATAGCAGAAATTGTTGAAGATATTGGATAAAAATAGCAAAGAAAAAATATTGAAATGACTATAAAGAATTTACTATCCAACTTCTTCATAAAAAAATATGTGCCCCTAGCCATGATTAATGTATAGTATATAATGTATATAATCTATAGTATAATCCAGAATACACCTTCCAGCCACTTTCTACATAGTCGCCACTCCGAAAGACATTTTTCGTAGTGTAGTACCAACTTTCCAGTACCCTCTTCATAGAAGCTTGCCGCCAGCGTATTGAGAAGGATCTTAATGGCATTTTGAAGTGTTTTGAAGTTCTTCGTTGGTGTGGAAGCGCTGTCCTCCCAGATCTTTCTTCAGCTGCCGAAAAAGATGAAAGTCACTCGGCACGGGAACGAGTTTTTGGAATCCATCGTGACAGGGGATGAAACGTGGATTCGTTACGACAATCCAGAATCAAAAGAACAAACCAAGCAATGGATGCACACAAATTTCAGGAACAAACCCAAGATCTGGCTTCGACACCAACAATTGTTTTTTTGATTCTGGATTGTAACGAATCCACGTTTCATCCCCTGTCACGGTGGATTTCAAAAACTCTCCCATGCCAAGTGACTTTCATCTCTTTCGGCAGCTGAAGAAAGATCTGTGAGGACAGTGCTTCCACACCAACGAACTTCAAAACACTTCAAAATGCTATGAAGACCCTTCTCAATATGCTGGCGGCAAGCTTGTATGAAGAGGGTATTGGAAAGTTGGTACCACGCTAGGACAAATGTCTCAATCGGAGCAGCGACTGTGTAGAGAAGTGTATCTAAATGGAAGGCTGGAAGATGTATCTAAATGTTCCAAATAAAACAGTTTTGATTTAGCCCCATCAGAGGCTAAAAAAATAGCCCTCATATATTTTCAACAACTGTGCACTTTTATGTAGAAAGCCGTTGGTACTCTTGAACCGGTAGAAAAAGTACAGCGGACAGTGAGAGCGATACTGATCGTATTGGCACATGCCACCAAATAGTTAAATGCATGTACCTGTCCTTGGTGAACCAACTTGTCAAGTCAAACCAGCCAATGCAGTAATTCAGAGCTGATGAGCCACATTCTTGTCAATCGAGATTGCACGAGTATCATCACTGGCCTCACCACCCAATTTGTTGAATATTGACTGCTCCCTTTGATAGGACTGGCATCCATGGGAAACTGTTAAAATAAATAAAAGACCGTGCCTTGTTCAGTTATTTATATTATCATTAACAAGAAAAAGAAAGTGCACATCATTTCTCTTTAGTAAGTACACTTCCGTACAGAGATCATTATTTTGAAATCAGAATTAATTCAATTTACTGTACTGCATTTCTTTGCAGCGGCTCCATCACAATATGACTCAAAGAACAAAACAAATACAAAAGCAACACACATGAACCAATTCCAAGTCACATACATCTATATGTATACATATGCTATGAATGAAGTAGAATACTATCACAATGATTTTATCAGACCACACAAAAGGTGTCTCAAACTTGTTAGCTCAAAATATTACAAATAATGGAGGAGTTTAAACTGAGTGTTTTGAGCTATGCAATCAGCTTTTGAATATGTCTGAGCATCAATACCGTAAGATGTCTTAACAGACAGCAAATGCTATCACTACAGTCTGATTTAAACAACCTGCGACTTGTAACAGTCCACTTGAAGTGGAAAAATGGGAAAACTGCGCTGTATTACGCAGTATTACTTGTATTAGAGCTTCAGTCAGCTGTTTAGCATCACTCCAAAATGCAAACATCTCGCATATCTTCTGAAAAACCATGGAAACATACCTTTCCATACCCTGTCACAAGTCGCAGGTTGTTTAAATCAGACTGTAGTGTTCAGTTGTTTATGGCAATGGGACCAGTCTAAAAGAAAGAACAATCCCATTAAAAAAGGGATGTCTGGTCATCCTAGGTTAACTAGGCCATTCAGGTTTCCTGATCTTATTCAAGGGCGCCCATACCCAGGGGCAAGGGGGGGGGGGCGCCCCCCCCCCCCCCTAGCTCTCAGGGATAGGAAAAAATGTATATTAATAATTATAGTCAGGTTTTTTTTTCTTTCTATAGTCAAGACAATTATTTATAAGTCAATAGAGATATAAAAAGTTTGCAGAAGTTTTACCAAATCAACAACATGGAAGCAGAATCCACAGCGTAAAATGTGATTTTCATTAGTTCAATATTTCAAAATTTTCCGGGGGTGGACTCCCAACTTAGGTAATGATTTCTTGTTTATGTTGGCATGTCTTAAGGTATGGTATACAAATTTGCTAACTAGTTTTTCAGTGCTAAAATAACATAAAATGATTTTCATTAATTCAATATTTCAAAATTTTCCGGGGGTGGACTCCCAACTTAGATAACAATTTCTTGTTTACGTTGGCATTTCTTAAGGTATGGTAAACAAATTTGCTAACTAATTTTTCAGTGCTAAAACAGCATAAAATGTGATTTTCGTTACTTCAATATTTAAACATTTTCCGGGGTATTCCTACCCCCAAACACCCTGGCACTTTCGACCCTCCTGAAATTATTTTCTTCCTATGTCATTGTTGCACTTATAATATTATTAATATAATGTTACAAAGTGGCCCAAGAAATCAAAGCGACAAAAAATTAATTACTTTAAAAAAATTGGCCCCCCTCTAGAAAATATCATATGGGCGCCCTTGATCTTATTTTGTGTGATTTGTAGCTTTCGGTATATGTTATTTACACACTCACACTGCCAATAACATTGGAAAAGCTTAAGGAACCCATCATCCTAGCTTTGATGACCAATAATGAGGGAATGCTATGGAACGTATTACCTGGATTCAATTAACCCCTGAACGTGTATTGTGTGACATACACACAGAACATTTGTAGTGTTTGACGAAAACCTGATAGGATTTTAGATTCTGTTCTGATATTAATCATTACTTTATGTATAGCACATTGGAAAATAAAGTGGTCTGAAGTCCAATGAATCACTTTATTATTTATACTCAGTTTAGCTTCCTCTGCCATCTGCATTATTTTGACCCAAAGGTAAGCTTCGTATCTTTTACATCATAAGTAAAGCACCAACAATTTTATGCAATGTAAAGTAACCTATTTCTTAAAAACTAAACTTATTTGAATTTTGTAGCGAGGCTCCATTTTTACACAAGCCGTCACTGTAAGCCCATGAGCCGCCACTGAAATACTGGTAAGATGTGAGGCACACATTCAACACATTTTTATGCAGGTACAGTAATGATTGCTATGCGAGCAAAAGCACATTTATATGTGAAAACAATAGTCTATTCTCAAAAAAATTACTGTAACCTTATCACTCCAAGAAATTTGAAAAAATATATACCTGATTTTTTTATGTTCATGTTATTTGACAGCAGAGTAACAAAATAGCAATTTGATTTTAAAAACATTCAATATGGCTAAATTACAATGATTATGCAGTATATATATATAAATATGAGAGTCATTTCAGAAGTCATGGCAACTATTATTTATCAGTCAATAAAGCTGCAGGAAACAAAAATTAGGATATACGATTGAAAGTCGTTGCAATGTTCTTCGCAATGCTGGTACAAAATTTTGATCCGGATACAAGGCACTATGGGTAAGGGACATTGAAAGATGTGTAAATAGAGATCATTGTTTTATTCGTATTACATATGCACAAAACAGTACACGTAATACTCATACTCTTACGAGCTAACAACCTTCAAAATAATCTCCCAAGGCGTCCACACATCAACGATGAGGAAGGTGCTGAATACTCAGCTGTGTGTGATGCGTCTCATATGACTGTGTCAAAAATCACAGTATATGAGGAAAGTATAAACAACTAGCATGTGCCCGCGGTTTCGCCCGCGATAATTATTTCAAAAATTAAAAATTAAGAGCATAATAGTTAAATCATTATATTTATTAACACCTAAATCACGTGGACTACATACCACGATTAGATAGCGTCGCTTGGTAAAAGCGACCTCAGATTCGAGTTCCTTGGTCCAGAAAACCCCTGTATAGTGAGTTTCGTCCAAATAAAACAATGTTTGACCATATTTAGGGCTTACAACATTCAAGCGATTGCGAAAGTTTCATTTCCAAGGTATGACAAAAATAGACAAAGCCAACTGTAATTGTCAAACTTCCATTTAATTTAATTCCAAACCCATCTGAAACCCACTGGCAACAATATGTTTTAATGTCAAATGTGATTCGGATTCGATGATTCTGTGTAAGAAGGGATTAAGTATTCTCAAAAACATTTGATTTTTGGCATTTAAAATCAGAATTTTTCAAAATCCTTTCTTAGTGAGCACCTACATTATGAAACGAAGGTACTGTCAAAATCCCAAGTCTCTACCTGTTATAGTTTAGGCTCTACGTTGATTCCTGTCAGTCAGGACAAAGCCTTTTATATATATAGAGATTACTTAGAATTAAAAACATCTTCGGGGATTATTTTGAAGGTTGTTAGCTCGTAGAGTACAAGTATTACGTGCACTGTTTTGTGCATATGTAATACAAATAAATAATTATCTCTATTTACGCATCTTTCAATGTCCCTTACCCATAGCGCCTTGTAACCGGATCCCAGTTTAGCACCAGCATTGCAAAGAACATTCCAACGACTTTCAATCGTATATCCTGATTTTTCTTTCCTATAGCTTTAATTGACTGATAAATAATAGTTGCCATGACTTCTAAAATGACTCTCATATATTGTATAACCCATTGCAGAGGTCAACAAATGTTGGCCCATGCAGTTTAGGTGAGTTAAAATGTTTCAGTCAAGACAAAACCATGCAGTTCGCTTCTGATATGCTCTTCTGTTATCGTTTTATGTTATTGAGTCGACAGAAAAGTGGTATATGGTAGGACTCTGATAATCCAGCATGTTCAATGATCTGTGAATGCTGATTATCAAATATGCTGGATCAAGGTCATTTTTAAAAACCTGGTTTAAACAAGGCAATGCAAATAAAAACTAGAGTTTTAACGTACAAAAATAAATAATTGTTATTGATAAATTTCATCTTGAATTTTCTTTGAGGGAAGAAGTAAAAGTATAGGAAGTTTTTAGTCTTATACCCTCAAAAACGATAAATAAGAAGCCAACAATAATGGATATGGTAGTAATGACTAGGGACCGGATTCTTAGGTTTTTACCTATTTTTTTCCTTACTTCCAAAACAAAAAGCGCTCATACACTTTTTCGAATCATGTCCATAGGATTCACCCACATTAATTCTGTGGCACCTAAAAATACCTAAATGGGGTATAAAAACCTAAATATACCTGAACGGGATATAAAACCTAAAATATCTAATTTAGGCTACTTTTTTGTCTTTTTTGTTTGTCAGTTGAGAAATCGATATTTTGCGGGGAGAGAGTAATTTTTGTCGGGTAGAAATTAATACCACCAGCGTTTCATTCAACCCATTGTCGTCTAGGATGGACAGTATCAAGGGAGGAAGTGTAAGAGTACCGGCGTATACCTTTTAAAATATTCGTACGAACAACCATTGCTGACGTCATGTGAGGTTGAAAGTACATTTTCTGCCTTCAAATGTATTCTAAGAGATAACAGGAAGAACTTCACAGTTGAGAATCTTGAAAGATATTTAGTGATATACCGTAGCCAGGAAATGTGAGGCAATCTTATTTTCACTGCTTCTTTTGATTGTTTATGCTTTCTTTCTTCAATTCTTTAATATTGCCCTAAAGCAAGTTTACACAAATTTAATTCAATTTTGTTAAGTTAAACTTTACAAGTATTATGTATTGAATCCTATGTAGCACATTCAAATTCATTAAACTAATTATTCTACCCGAAAACGATATTTTGGACAAAAAACCTAAAAAAAACTATTTCACCTAATGGAAAACCTAAAACAGTGTTTTTAAAAACCTAAAAATCCGGTCCCTAGTGATGATACTAACACACAAGTATTTTACTTGTAAGATTTTTAACGTTTTAAGAACGTGTAAACAAGTCTATGACTTCTGATTTTAATTAATGATAGCAAATATACGAACTAAAAAATTTTTTAAATCTGTAAAATAGATTATAATTTTATGACAAAGTTGACAGTCTCCAACAATTGGATACAACAATTTCAACTGGAATTGCATAATATTTTATAATTTTATTATATAAAGATGTACTTTTAACCTAACACTTGAAGATACTGAATTTTACGAATGTATTTATACTTACATCTATATTACTGTAAAACAGTTTTAATATAAGTGCTTCGGTTGTAATAACTTATAATAATTTATTGAATATACATATGCACAAGTATAATAAGAACTTTTCAAAACATTAATGCCATAAACGAGTCAATGGACATAGTATTATATGACATGTACTTAAATAAGCTCTATTAAATTATTAACTTACCAATTATATTATTATTAATTGTAAAAGATTGTCCCCATATCCATTATTGTTGGCTTCTTATTTATCGTTTTTGAGGGTATAAGACTAAAAACTTTTAAATAATTGTTATTTACTAAACACTCTGCTGTAGTATATCTGACAGTCATACACATAGGTAAATGTTGTACAGTACAATGAATTTATTAAATAACTAGAAGAAAACGGCACCTCACTGATGCAAATGTAAGTACTGTAACTGTAGTCTATGTGAACGAAGGATCATAGTGATAATAGCACGAAGCCAAAATGAAGATTGTTTTATCCCGGCTAAAGCATATTCTGACCGCCTTGCATGGTCTCATGGTTAGCATCGCTGGCTACAGATCCGCAGGCTCGGGTTCGATCCCTGGTACCTCATCGGATTTTTCTGAGGTAGGGAGGTCTGGAACGGGGTGCACTCAGCTCGTGATGCAAACTGAGGAGCTACTTCATAGAGAAGTAGCGGCTCCGGTCAAAGAAACCACCATTAACGGCCATGGGTGAAAGTTAAAGCATATTCTCAAAGTGAGGCAGACAATATAGTGTCCGATGAAACGCCAAACGGTTCCAACATCTTCCGAACACATCCGACTCCTTGCTAAGCGCTAAGCCCTTTAAAATATGGGAAAGAATTTATTTCTGATGCATGCCGGACTATCAAGTTAGCGGTCTCACTGTAAACAGAAGATGTTTATCATACAAACAGCCAGATTTATTCCTTTCCTTTATACCAAAGTGAAGTTTTGTGTGAGCATTTAACAATAATACACTGACTCTCTTTCTATGAAATTTTTAATAATATTAATCTGAATATGAAAACCAACATTATTGTGTTTCAAATTACCGTACTTTTAAAATAACTTATTATTTTGGGAGTTGAAATTAAGACTAAACCTCACTTTTAGTCTAGTTTGCCCATATTAATTTTGGAAACCGCTTCTTCAATTTTCGACTGCCATAGCATCTTCCTCTGGATGCTGAACGAATAACCTTGTCTCATTTTCTCAGCACAGATCTTTGATATTTAAAGACACAAAACAAAAAGATTTACTTTAACTCCCACTTATATTTTTATTTTGAATATAGCAATACCACTGCAAGGAATATTTAAAAGATAATGTTGAACTTAAGGCTGTTTTTAATCTTAGTAAAATTTTTATAGCTCTTTTAAAGAAATTGTATTTCTTCCTTATTTTAAATTTTCTACTAAAAATTTTTTAAAGCTCTTTTAAAGAAACTGTATGTTGATTAATGCATTTCATTCATGCATTACGTAATATCTAATTATATTTATATAAATATAAATCTATGTGAGACCACTGGTGTGGTCTTGTGGTTAGCGTCGCTAACTACAGATCCATCGGCCCAGGTTTGATTCCTGTACCTCCTCGGATTTTTCTAAGGTAGGGAGGTCTGGAACAGGGTGCACTCAGCTTCGTGATTCAAATTGAGGAGCTACTTGATAGAGAAGTAGCGGCTCCAGTCACAGAAACCACCATTAACAGCCTTGGGTGTCGGCATGCTGACCAGATACCCCCCAATCCTGCCATCTGCCTATGGTAGATGACGCAGTGTAGGCCAAGACCCTTCAGGGATATAGTGGCACGGAGTTTAGTAATAAATCTATGTAAATTATTGTAATTAACTATAGCCTAACGTGGATGAAATCAGACACCTGTATTGGAGAATAAATAAATAAATGTGATTTTATAAATCCATGATTCTGAAACTTATACCACTATAACTTCGACTCCAAAAATGTCTGTCTGCAAATACGACTACTGTCTCTAAACTCTTGTTATAACCAACAGCATTTTGTAATGGCACTATTCTCTGATAACAATTGTTAAGAACCCTCTTATCCAGAGTTCTCCTTAATCAATAAGTACGACCAAATTTGTTGATCTCTGTTCGTGATATCATAATACTGATGGTGATAGTTCTTAGCGTGTGAGCACACCAGTGTCATAAGTTGGGAATCTTAACCTAGTACTTAAATCTATAGCATGTTCCTTCAGAAAGAAAATTCATTACCGGTACAACCTTAAGGGCAATCACCTCGGCTACATGCTGGTCAAGGAAGCAAGCATTTCGTATAATAACTGAATATAACATTACTTTCCCATTTAAAAAGCATGTGACCTTTAATTAGTCGTTACTCCGGTACTGGTCAACCGATTCAGTCCAAATCAATAGGTTTCTTCCTATGAATGTTATACATGCATATACCAAATTTAATGAAAATCCAATAAAGCGTATTCGAGTTATCGTGTATACAGTGTAGCAGCTTTCAGATAGGCCCTAAATTGGAAATCAAGTCTTGTTACTCAAACACAGGTGTCCATTCTGTTCACGAGAAGGGTAGACATAGTAGACTCGCTGGGTCGCTTCTGAAGAGGATTTCATGTAAAACGACAATATTTAAATGTAAAAATATCCATGAGTTCTCGGAATAAAGGCAAGTAGGATAATTGTTCAGTCTTTATTGTTTTATTCATATAAACAATCCATGATTGGTCTTCCATATCCGCCCTGGGAAGAGTAGCCTTACTCATAGCCGACTATGGCAGCTGGAGAATCTTATACAATTTGATATAAGGATTAATTATATCTGGCGCCCAATAACAAGAAACACGACGTCTGACCCACGACACAGAAAGCATGTGACCTTTAATTAGTCGTTACTCTGGTACTGGTCAACTGATTCGGTCCAAAATCAATAGGCTTCTTCCCATGAATGTTATACTTGTGTACACCAAATTTCATGAAAATCCAATAAAGCGTATTCGAGTTATCGTGTATACAGATACACGAACAGACATCTCCCGTCCACCATACATAAAGTACCATACTGGGCTCTTAATAATGGTAAGTGAAGCAACAAAGTTACAATTAAATTAGTCATAGTTACAATTAAATAGTTACAATATAATAGTTACAATTAAATTGAAAGTTTACAACGGTTAATTTCAGTCCATGGTCTGCTTTCTCAAGAAAAGTGCAAGGAAACCATTTCATTTGACATCAGACATTCATGTAGCTGTGGTGAACGCCCTCTCTAAACCAAATTCCTTCACAAACAATATTCAAAACTCTGCAGGTGTAATATTTCACACCAATTAAGCAAGCTATCACATTTAAGTAAAATTAGACAGGAACGTTTTAAACATAATTGGTAACCCAACTAACCACCATTCAGATTTCAAATTAAATATAATAATTTAAGTACCTAGTCATGACATACTGTTCACTACTGAAATACTTAGAGTTCATTGACAATATTATTATGATTATTATTAATATTATGACTACAACAGTGATTCCACAAATAATACCAGATAATGCATGTAAGATAACTAGAAATACTGATTGCTGTATTAAGTATATGGCTCTCTTTTGTTGCAATATGTCCAAAAATATGAGTTCAAAAACCACTGCAAGCATAAAGATGTCTGCTGCAAGTATCTAAGATCTAAAGCCTTGCTGGCTATGCTTTTAAGTAACACACACTTAAGTCAGACCTGTATTAATAACAGTAAAAGGGGACACTATATTGAAAATTGTGAATACCGTATTTTTAAAGAAAAAACTTCTGATTTTGGGTACACATTTCCTTTTATAACAGTTCTCCCTGTATAACATTTCAACTTCCTGCTAGGTGTAGTTTAGGTTTACCGGCTACTTCATTAATTTGTTAATTCCTTGCGATGAAATTTTCATTTTTGCAGATTATTTTGTAGAAAGGTATTTAATACACATACAGTTTAGGTTTTGTTACATGATACATTTCTGGAATTTTTTAAAGATACAGTATTGACTTTGAAGTTAAAAAAATAATAATAATTATACTTTAACAAAGCATAAATTCTAGACAACTTTAACTACTATAACATCCAGAGCAAACTGGTAAAGAATACCTAAGCGTATAAGAGAGGCACATTCATTTTCCGTGAAAATGTTTGCCAGCTTCTGTAAACATTTTGGTGTATTTTTCACTGTTGTTATTTAATTTCGTCAATTTCTGTGTTGGGATTTTTAAGGAACACAAGCTTCAGCAAATGATCATTTTAACTGATGGAAACAAACTCTTGTTTTCAATGTTATCGATAAGTCATGAATTAAATGAAACAATAACTTCCAATTTTTATAGTCATATTTCTTTTTCAATGATCGAATCACAATTGCTTTTATTGTTTCCAATGTTATTCACATGATTTCGAATATATATAGTTTGTGATTTTGCTGAAAGGTGAACAAAAAATGATAAAAATTCAATATAGTGTCCCCTTGAAGGAAATACCAACTTTAGTTTTAGCTAACACCAAGTAAAATAGCCTTCAGCTGTATGTTGGAAAAACAGAGCCCTAAGATTTAATAATCCAGCAATTCATTGTTTACTGCGCAGGAAGCTGATCTAATCCAAGGTGGAATTAGTTCCCAATTTATCTACATAACTTTTCACGAGGAGCCAGAACCCTTAGAACCAATAATCAAGGGATAGGTATTTTAGCACCATCATTTCGAAAACATAACCGACTTCATAGTTTACTGGACAAAGATTCTGATGGCTAATCTTGAAGTTCTGGGTCCAATTCCTGTATGGCCAAGTGGAAGTTTAGTTTGCATACACAGATATTTCACAAATCACCCCTTCATTTTATCTCAAAGCATCACAGTAATTAGTTATTTCCACCGGGTATCTCAGGTCAAGAAATGGGGGGGGGGGGCGAATACTACAAGCTTTAATAGAATAACTAATTACAAAGAAAAAAATTATGAAAACATACAATATTTACTCAATATAATATTATTATATAATATGAACCCCAATTCTGTACTGTACTGCAACTTCCAAAGCCGTATTAGAACACTGCAAACAATATGTTGTCATGAGAACTGATCTGCATTTGATAAATTCTTTCTAATATACTACCATAAAATAGGCAATAATTATAGAAAGAAAAACACTAGAAGAAATCAGAAGCATCGGAAAGTTTCCTTGCACTCAACTGTACATCCAATTATCAATACCCGACAGTTGAATCAACTGAAGACGGGAACTATTTAAGTTCTTGAAACATATGCTCTAAGGCAGCGTTTCTCAACCTATGGTCCGCATGGTGCAGATGGTCCGCAGACATAATTAAAAAAATATCATAAAGCAAGTAAAGAAGTAAAGATTTTTCACATAAAATGGACACTACATGTGTTTTTAAAATCTTCGAAAATACAGGTCCTATTGCAAGTTTCCTTACTTTTGCAATTACGAACCACAGTTTGAAACCCCTGATGCACTGACGTCTATGGTTCCCTCTTCCATTCAAAACCCTGAAAAATAAGACTTTGTCGGAATTTGTTATTAGAGGTGCTCTCTTAACAAGGGTTTTATTGTTGGAGGTGCCCGAGTGTCTGATACTGCTAAACCTGTGTTATAATTCCTAATTATATTATCAAACTGGTAATAAATATTAAAGTCTATTCAAAATATAATTTTACTGTCAATAGTTTACTTCCAATTCAATAACTGATTTTTCGCCAAATTAAAAAAAATGCATTTAGATTTATTTAGTTAAAATGACCTATAATTAATACCCCAAATATTAAGAATATAGGCCTACATATAGCCTACTTTTAAAATAGGATGTAAAATTAGGGGTCCGTAAAATTTTTTACACATTTTAGAGGTCCTCGGGTTCAAAAAG